>JAVJIF010008255.1:0-182350 GCA_038442645.1 Agave tequilana
TATGTATTGATCTACATTATTTCAACTAAGAATTAAAAATCATGTATTGATCTACATTATTTCAACTAAGAATCCAAAATCATGTATCATCTAACTCATTTTTATCTGGTGTAATTTATATTCATATTTATAATATGGTGCACAACTTATGTTTTATATTGTTATATGTATACCAACTACTAGGATTCTTTGTATGACTTTACTCACTGGGCAATCGAGCTCACCTTTTTATATTAACAACATTTTCAGGGGTCGATAAGAACAAAAACCCGACTTAAAGCTTCGCAGGTATTTCTTTTAAAAAGCATGAAGAATCCAATTTTGTGAAAATTTACTTATATTATGTCATTCATGAATAATTTTATGATTGTATATAAAAATCAAACTAGATATGTATTCTATGTAATATTTTTTAGACTTGTGAGCTAGATAGTTGATCTTTGTCATGTTGTATCGTGTGTAGTATATTCGTTTGTAGGTATTATTTTGAGTTTAGTGATGATGATGGTTATTGTGATTGGATTGAGGATGCCGAAAAGAGTACTTTTAAGCTTATATATTATGATTGTTGATAACCGAGACTGTAATCTCGAGGATGTGATAAGTAGGCTGGTTATAATCGAAATTGTATAATTGTAATATAAGACACTGTAGAAATTATAGAGAAGATGCTATTGATGTTTAGAAGAAATTCAGATATTATTATATGAGTTGAGGATTATTGTAACTAGGACCGTTACAGTCCAAGTAGTGATATACTTATAACAATATAAAACATGAGCTGTGCATCAGGCAATAAATATGAATATGAATTGGACAAGATAAACATGAGCTCAATGATTCAATAAAGACAAAGTGAATAGAATAGGTATTCAAGTATTACAATTCATCAATCGAGAAAGTTCAATTAACACTGCTATTCATTTTATTATTATCTTGTAATAATATCTCATATTTCACCAGATATACACAAATTCATCTCAATACTTTACACATAGGAGCTCATGACATATCAAGTAGTTGTTTTCATTATCTTATTATCTCATTGAATTCATGATAGAATACTTTAATTTCATTGTATTTATACACATATATCTCACGAAATAACACATATAACATACAATGCATGTATACACATATTCCTCCTCTTCTCCACCACCACCTTCTTCCAACACACACACACAATGCTCCCGTCTTCCTCCCTCCGTAAAAATATGCATAACATTTTGTACGCGCATATCATATATATTCACATACATACTCCCTCCTCCCTTTCTATAGCCCTTCCTCTAAGAAAAACACACACGCACACTATGCACACACAAAAAATACGCATGATATGTGTGTGTGCGTGTGTGAAAATACGTATAACATATATAGCTTCGCCGTCTTTTCCTATCCACAAACCATTCTTCATGCTATGAAATACACACATGTATATCAAGTAACACATTGTTCGTTCATATAACACATCAATAGCATATTAATATAAGCTTTCAGTTCATGACTGGCTCGATGATGGATTTAAAATTTTTCTTTTACCGATATCGATACATTATTTCAATCCCTCACAAGCGACACAATTTACACCACATATCTATATATATATATATATTCATATATATATATATATATATATAATAATATATATATATATAGATGAGACGAGAGATGAGAGAGAGAGAGAGAGAGAGAGAGAGAGAGATGTATATTGTGTCATATCTTGAAGGATTCAGGCCGAATCTTCCCTCCATTCTTCCACTCAAATACAACACTACGACATCCGAATACAAGATCCACTCCTATGAAGTTGATATATTAATTCAAGTATATAAAATAAAAAATCATGTATTTTGAATATTTTTTGCCCATCCATCAAGTAGGCGCAAAATGGATGGTCGGAAATAGCATATTGCTTAAATCTACGTCTTTAAATATACAAATTCTCAATCTGACCATTTCATCATGATATAAACATTTAAAAACCCTCAGCACCATTTTTTTAGATTTCAAATATTCTGCACAATTAAACTAACCAACAAACTATTTTGGCCGTCTATTTGTGCCTACTTGGTGGATGGGTAAAAGTATTCAAAAATATGATTTTTGATTTTTAATTACTTGAAATAATGTAGAACGACTTCAACGGAGTAGATCTTGTAGTCGAATGTCGTAGGGTTGTATTTAAGAGGAAAGATTCGGGCTCAAATCCTTCCAGAATGACACAATATATATAGATATATATATATATATATATATATATATATATATATATATATATAATATATATATATATATATATATATATATATAAATATAAAGTAAGACTTGTGTCCTTCCAAAATGATATATATAGAGTAAAACTTGTGTCATTTCGGAAGGAATCGAGGCCGAATCCTTCCCACTCAAATTCAACCTTCCGATATTCGAATACAAGATCCACTCCGTTAAAATTAATCTACATTATTTCAAGTATCTATAAACCAAAATTAAAGAGTTTTGAATACTTTTTACCCATCCACCAAGTAGGAGAAAAACGGACAGCCTAAATAGTGAGTTTGTTAGTTTAACAGTGTAGATCATTTGAAACCTAACAAAAATTGATTTGTAGGGGTTTTTAAATGTTTAGATCATAATGAAATGGTCGGATCGAGAATTTGTATGTCTAAAGACATAGATCTAGCCAACTCACTACTCGGCCGTTCATTTTGCCGGTTGATGGATGGACAAAAAATATTCAAAACACTTAAATTTTGGTTTATAGATACTTGAAATAATATAGATCAACTTTAATGGAGTGGATCTTGTATTCGAATGTCGAAAGGTTGAATTTGAGTGGGAAGAATTCGGCCTCAAATCCTTTTAGAAGGACACAAGTTTACACACATACGCGTGCGCGCGCACACACTTATATTATATCACTTATAATTTGCATCAATTTTTTTAAGATATCAATCGTGGAACAAGATGAGAGTTTATATAACAAATTTTCGATAGGATGCAGGAATCAAATTGTCAAAATTCAACTATGAAAATCAGGCGAGAACATGAGGGAAACGTTACTCACTTTTCAATTCGGCAATTTTTCGATATCCTATTTAATTTTTTATGTATTAGAGATTCATGTTAGCATGTAATTATTAATCAAAGAATTTAACTAAAAGACGAAAAGTGCTAGCTTACCTCCAAAATTGAATAATTATTTTATTAATACTTTGATTATTAGACAACCAAGCATGCGGCTCCAAGACTTGTAGCTCCTCCTCTTCTTGCTCTCGGGTCAATGTCGGCCGAGCCAACTTTCGGGCTCGGGTCCAATCTCAGTCCAAGCTCGGGTCCATCCCGACTCCGTTTGAGGAGAAAAGAAGAGAGAGAAAAGAAGTAAAAAGTGAATTAAATGATGACATAATTGTAGGAGAAAGATTTTTTTTCCTAAAATGGGAAAGAGAAGAGAATTTGGAATTTTTTTTTCTGGGATGAATAGTAACTCAAGGGAGAGTATAAATAGTGATTTTTTTTTTTGTGATAATCTTTATATCTAAGAAATATCTTAAGCTCTCTCTCTCCATAACTCTAGAAAAATCTAGAGCGCTCTCTCTCCATAGCTCTTTGTCTTCATTTATATATATATATATATATATATATATATATATATATATATAATATATATATATATTAATTTTAATAATCTGAGTTTTGCACCTTTTTACTTTAGCTATAAAAGATCTTATTGGTCACTGAAAGAGAAAATGGGCCCAATATTTATTAATAACTAACATATTGATGTTAAATCAACTTTTTTTTAACAAATTTTGTTTTTGATCTACATTCAAATAAACACCTTTTTTTAACTAAATTACTAACGAGAAAGTACTCTCACACTTGCAAAAAATGCACATTGTAACTCTAGAAGTACAAGTGCCAAACGAAACTAAACGTTGAGGGTCTAGAAGTTACTTCTTTTTCACTATTATTTATTTATTTTACAAAGTTAATGTTTAGGCCTATAAATTTTTCTTTTAATTTTTAACAATTTTTAATTTAGAACCTCTAGTAAACTACTCTTCGGTGACAGAAATTACTATTAAAATAACATAATCATTTTAGGTACTAAAAGATTTTCTGACCATAATTAAAGTTTTTTTTGCCGACATTCTCAGAAAACAATTTTGAATCTTAATTTGCTTGTTCTTGCTAATTTTTGGTGTAAAAAATCCCTAGCTACTAGACGGTAGAAAGAGGAATCAAAAAATATTTTAGTTGATGGACTAATGGTCTAGTTAGCATTTTGCTTGGCAAAATAAGTTCTAATCTGAATGCATCAAAACAATCACATTCCTAGGAAAGTAAAAGTCATTATGATCTTTAATGTATAACTAGCATTAAGAAGAGTCATATGCTAATTTTGCTAACTACCGTCGAACTCTCAAAAATTATCAAGAATTGTTTATAATAAATATTTAGAAGGGTTTTGGATCTAGATCTCTAACAAATCTTTATTTGGATATTAGTCCACAACAATATCATATTGAGATATTAGCCCCTCACAATATGATGTTCACTTAATATTAGTCTTTTTATATTTATTTTATTCAAGTCTCACAAGTAATCATAATAGAAATCTAACTAGAATGTAAATTTACAAATTTGTCCAGAATTTAGTGTTGTATGAGGGAAAAAGAGTCAACCAAAAGGCATTAAAACAAAAATTTTAAAAATATTCTTTGTAGGAAGAAAAGTACAAGCAAAAAAAACCAATAAAATTAAAAAAACAAAGAAAGTTGTTAGTTAATTTGAAATGACGTATGAGAAAAAGAGGTGATAAAGTAAAATTTCTAACGTAATTAGAGAGCAATAGAATATTTCTTACTTTGGATAAATAGTTTAACTAGAGGGACTTGTAACAAATGAGTGATAAATTGTGATGGCTTATATCTAAATATTATATTATCGGGGACTGATATCCAAATAAGAAATTTTTAAGCATATATTGTAATCCCCTAAAGGGGGTAAATAGGTGATGTGCTAAACAAATGAAAAAAATTAAAAACTTAATTAACAATTCTACACAAATAAAAGTAATTAAAAAATCCTAACCATGTATATCAATTGAGCACAAAAAAATATCTATAGCATGTAATGATATAAACAATATGAGCATGCAAGATATTAAACAAGAGTGAGTAAGAGAGAGAATATCAAACACAAACAAAAAAAAAAATTGTTTCGAGGTTTGAGCAACTTGCTCTACATCCCCACCTTTACTGCAATGAAGGATTTTCACAAGCTCGATCCCACAAGATCACTTGGTTCCACAACACTTACAAGTTCCCTTAAGAACTCTCGGATCCACAAGTTCCTCACTCGTTCCCGTAAGAACAACAACACACGAATCCCCAAGCTTGTTTGAGGTTACAATCTCTAACAACATTCAATACAAGAAAAGAACAAGCGATCAAGACTCTTGATCACAACAAACACTCTCAGACAATCCAACCTATAGAATAAATAAGAATTGAAAGCTCAAGTGTAAGTGAGAAAAAACTAGAGAATAATGAAGATAACTTAAGAAAATACTTTTGAAAAACTCTCTTGAAGATAAGAAATTTAGTCTCTAAAACTTATAGAAAAACTTTATGAAATATGAGAATTTTAGCTCTTGAAAAACTGGTTGCAAAAAGTTAACCAAAATGTAATTTATAAGCCTCAACCAAAAAAAATAGAAATTGAGGCAAAACTGGGCCAGAAATGGCCTGGCAATCAGCTACACGGTCGACGACCTGACAACTATATTTTAGCCCTTAGGGCCTGTCGGATGTGAGAATAACTTGTTCTCAAGAAGTCGGTCAACCCCCCAGTTGACCGACCGAGAGCATACTTCCTGTCTGTTAATCGGTCGACCATACGGTTAATCGTGTGCACAAGCCAGTTAGCTTGTGACACATCCGATCAACCGCCCGATCGATCGGCCAAAGGTCAAAAACCCATTTTTGTTATTTTTAAAATTTTTATAAAACCAAAATAAATTTCTACAAAATCTACAAAAATAAGTTCATATAAAAACTTTAGAGTACAAACATGTGCGATCAATAAACAATACATATTACAAACATGTGAAATTCTTTTTGAGGTATCAAATAATTTTGAAAGCATAAACTATATTTAAAATTATTTTTTTCAAAAACTAAATTTTAAGCTTGAACAAATTAAACCAAAAGTTGTATAAAATATAAAAATAAGTTTCTCAAATTCTATTGAAGCAAAAATGTGTATGAACAAATTTCAATACACATATCAAACAATTAAAACTTATTTTGAGAATTTTTTCTCATAAAATAAACTTTTGATAAAATCAAATTTATAACTCATCAAAATAAGTTTCTTTGATCAAATAGAGCTCTAATATGTATGGATAAAATTTAAATATTTAACAAACTATAAAACTCAATTCTTTGAGATTTAAATCATATAAAACTTATTTTATTTCTAAAACAAACTCTTGAAAACTAAGCCATAAATTCTATACTCAATGAAAATCGATATAGAAAACTTTTTTTGGTGTGTGTGTATAAAACTGGAGAAATAAAATCTAATCTAAACTTTATGAAACTTCTAAATGCTTATAAACTCTTTTATAAAACTTCAAGTCTTTTTTTTCTTGATCTTCGACATTTAGACTTGATCAAAACTTGATTCCTTTGAGTTAGACTCCTTGAGAATATAATGTGTTATTTGTGCTTGAGCTCTTGAATCAACACGTGTTAGCTTCAAATCTTAACTTTGAGTTTATTGATGAAGCTAAGCACCAAACTAAGATCTTGATTAAACCTGTAAACTTAAACATCAAAATTATAACTACATAAGTTAATTATCATTAAAACTAGAGTGATGGGTTTTAGGGCCAACAATCTCCTCCTTTTTAATGTGACAAAACTCATAAAATTATACATGCATGGATTAGAGAAGAGCTCTATAAAAGCTCCCTCTTAACTCATGCATAAAAATAAACATATAAAGATATTTAATAAAGCTCCAAACACAAACAAATATGCACAAAAAGAGAATAAATATAAATATGCATATAAACTCTATCTTTTTTATAAAGCAAACAAGATATCAAAACGTATATGCATGAAATGTAAATAACATGTATATAAACCCTAAATTTCTCTCTCCCTTTTTATCACTTCACCAATAAAGGGATAAAGAAAATAAAATAAACATACATGCGATATAAATTCATGAAGAGGAGAGACGTGAAGTTAACTCCCTGTGTATACATATATTACATGAGAAGGAATCATTAAGCCCTAAATCACATAAGCATAATATATAATTTATAGATGGAGATTTTAAGCTTTCTCTACACACGTGTATGATATAAAGAAAAAGGGTCAAGTTTTTTTTATTTTTTATAATACACTCATCATAAATTTTATATATATAGGAGATGTTAAGCTCCCCTTGCATATAAGCAATACATGTCAAAAATAAATTTAAAAACCAATTAAAATCAAAATAATTGTTAAGTTTGGAGTATAGATACCACTTGTGATTTTAAAGAAAAATAGAATAATTTGGGATATTGATACAATTAAAATAAAACAATTTAAATATTGGATATCACTTAAATCAAACATTGAAATTTATTAGCACTGTTATACCAATTGTAAATTTATCAAGAAACAAATTTGAAATAAATCTAAACAAAGATACCAATTAGTAAAACAAGATAGATATAAATTGCAATAATTGATACCAATTGAACTTTTAAAATCCAAACACTTTAATTTCTCTCCCTTTTTAAACATTAATAAAACTAGCGCATAAGCTTAATAAATATATCAATAACTATATTGAAACACAATCAAACTTAGCATGAAATTAATTATGTTAGAGACATGAGACACACGGTAAACATCCACGGACGTTTTTTAAACATGCACAACCAATGAATCATGTCGATGTATGTATACCAATTGTAATCTAATACCACTTGTAATTTAAATCATACATATATAGATAAATATGAATGAGTATACAAAAGTCAAATATCATGTAAATCATGTGTATAACTCATTTTATCACCAATCTATTATGTACATGTATAAGAAATAATTAATTAAATCACATAAGGCATAATCATCCAACAAACCAACTACCAAGGGTAGGTATTTTTAAAAATAAATATCATTTAAAAATGATTTGAAATTATTTTGAAAAAACTACCAAGTGAAGAATGAACTAATATAAAATAATTTAAAAACTAGTTCAAAAATTTTACTAATATGAAACAAATCATATATATATTGAAAATGACCTAAAGGGGAGGTGAATAGGTGATATACTAATCAATGCAAAAATTAAAACATACTTACAATAATTTTACACAAATATGATCACATAAACAATGTCATACTCACAACTAAGAAATGAAATCGTATACTCCGTGAAGGGCTCTGAACTTCTCGTGATTCTTCTTAAATAAGAGTTGAGGTGTTTAATTGCTTTTTTGATTTGAATTAGTGCAAGCACATAAAATAATATCAAGCATAAGGATAAGAAATTATAATAATGCAAAGTATTTAAACAAGAGTGAGATAAGGGAGAATAGCAATTGCAAACATGAGAGAATTCTGTCGAGGTCCGAGCAACTTGCTCTACGTCCCCGCCTTCACCGCAATAAAAGATTTTACTAGAACCGATCTCGCAAATCACTAATGTCGCAATACCTACAACTCGTTCCCGCAAGACTTCAGCCTGCAAGTTCGATCGAGATCGCAACCTCAAACTACTCTAATACAATGATTTAAACACTTTGTGATTAACACACGATCACAAACAAAATTCTCTTACAATCTCAACTTATAGAATAGATAAGAAATGAGAGCTCAAGTGTAGGTGAGAGAAAACTAAAGATTGATAATTGAAGAACTCAAAATTTTGAGAAAAGAAGTGTATATGAAAAACACCTGAAAACTTTTGCTGAAGAGATGTATATAATCAAATCTCAAAAACTCTTCCTCTAGGGTTGAGAACAGTACCCCTATTTATAATGTTATTAAAAATAGCCATTAAAGAAGAGATAATAAACAGAATTGCCCAAATAAACTTTATAATTTGAAAGTAAGGCTAAACGACACAGTACTACTGTTAAAAGTTTAAGAGATCTATGTAAATACACCTAGAGGGGGGGGTGAATAGGTGTACGGCTAATCTATGAACAATAATGCGGAATTTAAAACTTAAAATTGCAACACACTTAATGTAAACAACGAGTGTAGCCGAATTTTCGGTGAAGAGCTCTGGACTGACTCCTCTTGATTCCTCTGAATAAGAGTTGAGGTGCTATATGAAGCTCTCGTGGTTAGACACAAGTGAGGCAAACAAACAATCACAACCAAGCATATAAGTATGATATGGCAATATGAATCAATGCAAGGCACAAATAAAAGAGAGAGAGCTAGAGTCAATGGATCAAACGCAAACACCGAGATTTGTTTCGAGGTTCGAGCACCCAGCTCTACGTCCCCGCCCTTACACAGAAGGATTTCCACTAACTTGTTCACACAGGACTCCCACACAGGGAACCTCCACTGAGGATTTGGGGCAATACAATAACACGGAGTACACAACTCCTCTCTCAATTACAACACAACTTTACACTTAGAGGCTAGGCACAAAGTCACACAAATCAACCTCACAAATGAGGGATAAACACAAAACCAAACAATCAATCAACCTCTCACTAGAGGGATAGGGCACAAAGCCACCACTCCAATAATTAACCTCTACACAAGAGGGATAACACAAAGTAGGAGGGTTTACAACTTGGTGGTTTCCACAACCACAAACTATCTCTTTCTCACAAAACAATGATCCTAATAGATAGGATAGATAGATAAGCTCAAGTGTGAGAAAACAAAGTGTTTTGAACAAAGAAAATCACTTGGGAAAAACTCCAAATAGATATAGAATTTTTAGACAAAAACCAATTCCCAAAAGACTATTTTCTTTGAATTATCAAACACTTTAAAAACAAATAGAGAGAAAAAACCTTTTGCTGAAAAACACTTAAGGAGTATGAAATTTTTCTCTCTAAAAATCTTGTCCAAAACCAACTCTTGAATAGGGTATATATAGCCCTCAAGAGAATCTGCCCGTTGGCAGGCAGAAAGGTCAAAGATGACCTTCCGGTCGACCGGCCAACGGTCAAAAAATTGACCGTTGAGCCTGCCGATCGACCGCCCGGTCGACCGCGCCCAGAACCAGATAGCAACAGCTCTCTGGCCGGTCGACCGCCCGGTCGACCGGGGCAACCCGAGAGTGGGTTGACTTCAGTCGGTCGACCGGCCTAAAAGGCTGGCTGCATGCACATCCTTATGCATGTCGGTCGACCGGTCCGGCCGGCCGACCGACCACTGGTCCGGTCGACCATCCTGGTCGACCGCCAGGGCCTGGCAGATCTAATAATAGGATTTGAAAACTGAGTTTTTAATTACCAAATAAATCCCATAAAATCTCTAAAAATCCACAAAAATAGTTTCAGTATAATACTTTGATATACAAACATGTTTGAGTAAAATCAAACCATGTTACAAATATTTTGAACTATTTTTGTAACTTAGGAATTTTGCCGAAAACCAAAAACTGTATTTTTCAAAACTTAGATTTTTGAATTGAAAAATCGTTTTGTCCAAAACTCATCCAAATACAAAAACATGATATTTAAACAACTTTTAAGCATGTTGTATATGGATATAATCCAATATACATGAAAGATATATATATCAATGTTTTGACTTATAATCCAAAAATACGTTTTGTTAAAATACCAAAACTCCAAACTCATGAAATAGACTATCAAACTAAGTTTGTTTAAATAGTTGAAGCATAGATGTATATAGAACAAATCTAATATACATTAAACAATGAAACTTGTTTTGATTCTATCTTTTCATGAAAACCAAGATCGGTTAAACCAAAAACTGAAAAACCAAAACATGAAACTTAAACAAATGTGTGTGTTGTGAACTTGAGCATATCACACTATCTAACTTTACAATGGATCTAAACAAGTTATTCTAAAACAAACCGAAGTCTTCTTGTAGAGCGCCGTCTCCAAGTCGACTCGATCCAAACGTGATCCACCGAGTTTGACTCCAAACGAGTGCTAGATATGAACTTGACGCTCGGGCTCTTGAATCACCATGTGAAAGCTCCAAAACACCTTTGTTGAAGTTAATTACCTACTAATATCTTGGTTAAATATCTGAAACTAAATATCACAAGATTATTAGTAAACTATAACTACATGAGTTAATCATCATCAAAACTAGAGTGAAAGGCCTCTGGGCCAACAATCTCCCCCTTTTTGATGATGACAAAACTCATAGAGTTATATATACATGGATTAAAGTTAAGCTTTAAAGAAGCTCCCCCTTAACTCATGTATAGCAATAAACAAAAAGATATGCAATAATATTAAACATGAAAATGCATAAACATGCATAAAATAATAAAATGAACATGCTCTTGATACTAAATAAAAAACATGCTCTTGATACCAAATAAAATTATTTCTTCTTCTCATAAACATGTTCTTAAAATAATGCTCTTGATATCAATAAAAACAAAAACAACAAACTATGCTCTTGATACCAATATCCATACTTATGATACCAATATCACAAAACATAAAACATACTCTCTTTTAATCAATATGAAAAAAAGCAAACTTTGATAAATATGTATATAAACTCAAATACTTCTCCCCTTTTTGTCAATCATCAATAAAGGGGTGAAAGAAAGCAATAAAACATGGTCTTCCCCTTTTTGTCCGAAACAAAAAGATCAACAAGGGGTAAAATCAAAGCAAAACATTATGATACCAATTAAAAAATATATCAATTTAGGGCATCATGATATTAATTGAAAATAAACAAATAGGTAAACCAACAAAGATTTTGAGGAATACCAATTGAAAATAAATAAGGCATTGAAAACTAATCTTGAAGAAACCAATTTAAAGTATCAATTGAAAGTACATAAAACATTTTTGAAGAAACCAATCAAATTTTGATATCAATTAAAAGATGTAAACATATAGATAATCTTGATACCAATTGTAAAAATTAGTACCAATTGAAAAGATCTAATGATACTAATTGAAACTATAATTAAAATCAAGTGTATAACTCATACTTCCTACCACCCATTCATGCACATGTTTAAAAGGATTTTCAATAAAGAGCATACAAGGCATGGTCGCCAAACCAACCGCCCTTTGGTGGGTAAGGGGTTTTCAAAAATAAATTTGAAAATATAGTGTGTTTGAAAAACTCTACCATAATGAAGAATACAAACTAGTTATATGAAAAATTTGTAAACTAGTACGAAATCCTTCAAGTAAGGAATAAAACAAAAATATATTTCATGAAAAACATGTAGATCACATGATCACCAAACACTCAAAATCTATATAGCACAAATTGTATTCATAAAAACAAAATGATGAGAAAACACTAAATAAAGTGAGTGTATAAGAGTTATGTGAAACACATTATCATGAAACTATGCAATCAAGCTCAATAAGAAATTCCTTAAAACATGAAAGTCATCAAAACTAGAATTCTTCAAAGGTATATGTATGTCATGTACAAACTAAAGTATACATACATATCTAAATATAAACGAGTCCACAAAAGTATATGCATGAAGGCAAGTGGCTCAAGGATGTATATGTATAGCTATTAATTTGGACAAAATAGACATATACATGAAGTTAAAAACACAAACATGAAAAACATGTACAAAATAGGAATACAAGTCGGAATGTATGAATCATCAAAACTAGGCTATACTAGTACATCTAATAAGTACAAATGAGCATTCAAGTACAAACATATAATAATCTATTTTTGGCTCACTAGTTGTACAAGTATGTATCCAAGTTTTATTGAAAACTAACATCTAGACATGTAATCAAAACATGAAGCATAGAAAACAAAATAAAAACTCATAAACATACATATGATCATTATGTACATGCACATGCATAGATCTAGGATATACACATTAGTTAAAACAAATGTGAGAACACAAAGGTATAAATCCATATTAAACATGGGTGTCTCAAATAACCAATCATGTATATCACTAATCCAAATATCATGGCATATAACATACTAATCATGAAACATCAAAACATGCTAAAATCAATGATATGAAAAGCATGTAAACAATAAATGAGGAGTAAGAGATTGTTACCAAAACCGAAGAGGCACATCTCCATATCTCCAAACCAAGGTGGTCCTCCCACTAAACTCCCCTTGAAAGTGATGCATTCAAATAGTCCTCTTTAAGCTCGGAACGCATCCACCTCAAGGCACCATTACTCTCACGTCAAGCGAGAGTCCACACCTACATCAAATAGTATAGGGGTGGTCTTTGGTACCCACACTCTTTTGGGTCCATAGGGGTTAGCTCCTTTCCTAACCCAAACAAATTTAGTTGCTAAATTTGAATCATGTATACGATCATAACAAAACTTAGCAAGGTGGCCCTTACGTTTACAATGTGTACAAGTGTACACATGAGCATACATCGTGTTATGGGAGTGAGCGTGAGGAGCATGTGTATGCCTTGGTTTGTGTGCATGCATAGAAGGAACTTGTTTCTTTCGAAACATAGATTCCAAACGTGTATGGTTCATGGCACAATGGCTCAAAGTGGAGCCCAAACAATCAACACTCTTCTTAAGCATAGATATATCATTTTCAATTTTAGAAGAGGTGCATGCAATAGGTAAGCTAGGTGAAGCTACACTAGAATGACAAACATGTAAATCTATATCATTTTTCAAAGAAACATTTTTCTTTAAACAATCTTCCAATTCTTATGAAATCAAATTAATTTTATTTTTCAAAGAAACATTTTCTTTTACAACAAAATCAACTTTTGAAGATAAAGCCTCATTTTTCTTTAAAACATTTTCACAATCATTTTGGTTTTTAAAATTTTGTTTTCATTAAGTGTAAGTTCAAGTTGGGATTTAAGTGAGTCAAGTTCACTTGAAATCTCATCCCTCTCTTGCAAAGCAATCTCAAGTCTAGAAGATAAATTTTTATTTTCTTCTTTTAAAACAAAGCTATCCTTTTTCAAAAGTTTGTATTTTGAAATCAAATTTTCACAATTTTTAGCAAGTTCATCATTTAGGGCTTGTGCATCCATACACTCATTACAATATGAACTAGTGCTAGCATCTAGTTGAGTTTTTTATTGTACCTCAAGGGAGTCATTTCCTTGGACCATGAAGCAACGTTCGTCGGACTCGTCTCGACTAGATTTCCTCTTCTTATTAATAAGCGTTGGTAGCTCAAGAGATGTCAAAATGTTTCATACTGCAAAAGCGGAATCATAGTGAGAAAACACATGTAAATATTTTTTATCAAGGGATGATCTAAGTGCCTTTAGGCTAGTGCATTGGCCTGTATATGCTTGCTATCACTAAGGTAGGATTCCTTAGTAATGGCAAGGTAAACTTTATAACCTAGGGCTTTTAAATGACAACTCATCATAACCTTCCATATATCAAGTCTAGAGATATCAAACATGGGAGGGCTATCCATGAGTGCAAACTATATGTGTGCAAATGCAAATGCAAATGATAGATTAGCAAAACCATGATCACACTCCTAAGTGGTTAAACCTAGTATCAGGAGCGTAGGCTCTGATACCAATTGTAAGTACACTTAGAGGGGGGTGAATAAGTGTACGGCTAATCTATGAACAATAATGCGGAATTTAAAACTTAAAATTGCAACACACTTAATGTAACCAACGAGTGTATCCGAATTCCAGTGAAGGGCTCTGGACTAACTCCTCTTGATTCCTCTAAATAAGAGTTGAGGTGTTATATGAAGCTCTCGTGGTTAGACACAAGTGAGGCACACAAACAATCACAACCAAGCATATAAGTATGATATGACAATATGAATCAATGCAAGGCACAATATAAAAGCGAGAGTTAGAGTCAATGGATCAAACGCAAACACCGAGATTTGTTTCGAGGTTCGAGCACCCAGCTCTACGTCCCCGCCTTCACACAGAAGGATTTCTACTAACTTGTCCGCACAGGACTCCCACACAGGGAACCTCCATTGAGGATTTGGGGCAATACAATAACAGGGAGTACACAACTCCTCTCTCAATTACAACACAACCTCTATAGTTAGAGGCTAGGCACAAAGCCACACAAATCAGCTTCACAAATGAGGGATAGGCACAAACCCAAACAACCTATCAACCTCTTACTAGAGGGATAGGGCACAAAGCCATCACTCCAATAATCAACCCTACACAAGAGGGATAACACAAAGTAGGAGGGTTTACAACTTGGTGGTTTCCACAACCACAAACTATCTCTTTCTCATAAAACAATGATCCTAATAGATAGGATAGATAGATAAGCTCAAGTGTGAGAAAATAAAGTGTTTTGAACAAAGAAAATCACTTGGGAAAAACTCCAAATAGATATAGAATTTTTAGACCAAAAACCAATTCCCAAAAGACTATTTTCTTTGAATTATCAAACACTTTAAAAACGAATAGAGAGAAAAAAACTTTTTGCTTAAAAACACTTAAGGAGTATGAAATTTTTTCTCTAAAAATCTTGTCCAAAACCAACTCTTGAATGGGGTATATATAGCCCTCAAGAGAATCTACCTGTTGGCAGGCAGAAAGGTCAAAAATGACCTTCCGGTCGACCGACCAACGGTCAAAAAATTGACCGTTGAGCCTACCGGTCGACCGCGCCCAGAACCAGAGAGCAACGGCTCTCTGGCCAGTCGATCGCCCGGTCGATCGGGCCAACCCGAGAGTGGGTTGACTTCAATCGGTCGACCGGCCTAAAAGGCTGGCTGCGTGCACATCCTTGTGCACGTCGGTCGACCGGTCTGGTAGACCGACCACTGGTCCGGTCGACCGTCCCGGTCGACCGCCAGGGCCTGGCAGATCTGATAATAGGATTTGAAACTGGGTTTTTAATTACCAAATAAATCCCATAAAATCTCTAAAAATCCACAAAAATAGTTTCAATATAATACTTTGATATACAAACATGTTTGAGTAAAATCAAACCATGTTACAAACATTTTGAACTATTTTTGTAACTTAAAATTTTGCCAAAAACCAAAAACCGTATTTCCAAAATTTGGATTTTTGAATTGAAAAATCGTTTTGTCCAAAACTCATCCAAATACAAAAACATGATATTTAAACAACTTTTAAGCATGTTGTATATGGATATAATCCAATATACATGAAATATATATATATATATATATATATATATATATATATATATATATATATATATCAATGTTTTTGACTTATAATCCAAAAATACGTTTTGTTAAAATACTAAAATTCCAAACTCATGAGATAGACTATCAAACTAAGTTTTTTTAAATAGTTGAAGCATAGATATATATAGAACAAATCTAATATACATTAAACCATGTAAACTTGTTTTGATTCTATCTATTCATGAAAAGCAAGATCGGTTAAACCAAAAATCGAAAACCAAAACATGAAACTTAAACAAATGTGTGTGTTGTGAACTTGAGCATATCACACTTTCTAACTTTACAATGGATCTAAACAAGCTATTCTAAAACAAATCGAAGTCTTCTTGTAGAGCGCCGTCTCCAAGTCGACTCGATCCAAACGTGATCCACCGAGCTTGACTCCAAACGAGTGCTAGATATGAACTTGACGCTCGGGCTCTTGAATCACCATGTGAAAGCTCCAAAACACCTTTGTTGAAGCTAATCACCTACTAATATCTTGGTTAAATATCTGAAACTAAATCTCACAAGATTATTAGTAAACTATAACTACATGAGTTAATCATCATCAAAACTAGAGTGGAAGGCCTCTGGGCCAACAAGCTATCGACAACTCTGTGTGCAATAACTATGATTTTATCCATTGTGGAGCTTGCCTATAGATAGCGGGATAGTGTTGTCAACAACCAATTGATACATCATTGTATCAGCTTTCAACAGCTGAAGAAAACTGTCGACAGTGAACTTCAAACATAGAGAATCTATCTTTCTATAAAACCTTATTGATAGCTCTGTCATTAGGGCAGTCAACAACTTTGTTCCCTGTTGACAGCTCTATCATCAGGGCTGTCAACATCTATATTTAGCTGCCTAAAGAAAAGGATTAAACTCTTAAATATTTGAAATATTTTTAAAACAAGTCTTTGTATAAACATAGTAACAGATATTTTTAACAAAAATAAAACATGTATAAGATACAAAAATAAGTTTCTCAAACTTTGTTAAGGTATGATGTGTATGAACAACACCAATACACATATAAACTATTATAAACTTGTTTTTGAGATTTTTCTCTCATAAAATAAACTTTTGATAAAATCTAATTTATAACTTATCAAAATAAGTTTTTTTATCAAATAAAGCTCTAATATGTATGGATAGAGTCCAATACATATTTCAAAATATAAACACATTTCTTTGAGATATATATATATATATATATATATATATATATATATATATATATATATATATATATATATATATATATATATATATATATATATATATATATATATATATATATATATATCATATAAAGCTTATTTTGTTTCTAAAAATAAACTCTTGAAAACCAAACCACAAATATTATATTCAGTGAAATTCAATATAGAAACTTTTGATCTTGAAAAATCAATATCAAGCTTTACTCTGTGTGTGTGTGAGAGCTTGAGCAATCAAATCTAATCCACATTTTACAAATCTTCTAAACTTACAAATTTACAAACTCTTCTAAACTTTTAAATCTTCATATCTTGACTTGATTAAACATGATTCATCTTGAGCTTGATTCCTTCTTGAGTTCTTGATGTGTTTGAATCAATAATAGTTAGCTTCAGACCTTGACTTTGAGTTTATTGATGAAGCTAAACACCAAAGTAAGATCCTGATTAAATCTGAAACTGAAACAACATAATGTTTTTAATACTATAACTTCATGAGTTAATTATCATCAAAACTAGAGTGAATGGACATTTAGGCTAACATATATATCTCATGAAAGATGCTAATTACACAAAAATTATCACTCTATATCAAAAATGTACTTTCTTGCTCATGAATTGTAGACTCAAGAGTAAACAAAACTTGAATGTATAAGAATCATGTAAGAATCATATTCAAGAAGATAAAATTAATAAGGCTCTAAAGAATTCATCAACAATCATATGAAATTCTTTTTAAATTTTGTCACATTGAAACTTGATTTTTAAAATTATGAAAACACAAATTAAGAAAATTCATTTTCATTCATTTGAAAGTCGCATAAAGCATTTATAAAAGATTAAGAAAAGATATGTTCAAGCATGTCTCTCAAGAAATGAAGCCGTATACCCCGTGAATAGTTTTGAACTTCTCTTCAAGATTCCTCTTGAATGAGAGTTGAGTCATTTAATTGCTTTCTTGATTTTATACTTATAAAATATTTTGAACAAATTATTTATAAAATAATTTTAAAATGTTTGTAAAAATTATCAAAGCTAGGGCATATAAATACAAACAAACATAAACTAAGTACACAATAGATATGAAGCATGTTTCTACAAAATCAAGAGTGTATCTCAAAAATTATACATGCATAATACAAGTTTTCACAAAATTTGCATATAATCATTCAATCAAAAATTATATCTCCTAAACAAGCAACATATGCTTATAAACAATCACACAAACTATATACAAATTAAAGTGGAGGATAAAGATAGTTACCGATACTGATAAAGCTAATTTTATTTCTCCAAAATAAATCATATATGTATCTCATGAAGCATGCTTTTTACATAAGAATTGTCACTCAATATCTAAATAGCACAAATTTGCTCAAGAATAGTAAATTCATAAGAGAAAACAGAATAAGTGTACAAGAATTATGTAAGAGTCATATCCAAGAAATTGAATTCATTAAAACTCATATAAAATCTTTTTTCAAACTTTATCAAATTGAAACTTGATTTGCAATAACGTGAGAACGCAGATCATGAAAATTCATTTTCACTCATTTGAAAATCACACAAACATTTACAATTAAGATTAGTGAAAACAATAAGCTTGATTATTAAATATATCCCCCAAAAAAATTAGCATGTAAATCTGATTGAAAATATTAAAATAATTTTCAAAAGCACATGCATACCTAACCAATCAACCCATCTTTAAATACAAGACAACATATGATAGAGTCTAAGTTACTACACTAGCATATGGGAATTTAAGATAATAAGACATTCTTAAATGGAGGATGAGATGGCTACAAATATCGATGTAGCCAGCTTTATTTTTCCAAAACAAAGATGGTCTTCCCTACCTCACCTCCTTGATAGTGATGCACCAAACTGATTTATCCATCAAGATCCTCATGCATTCACCATTAAAGCACCAAACTCTCTCACTTTTTTAGGGAGCTCACACCTACATCAAATACAATTGCTGTGAATTTTGGTATCCAATCTTTTTGGGTCTTTGGGGGATAGTATTTCGAATCTAAATATTTTTATTTGAAAATCTTGAAAAATTTAATCTATCATAACAAAGTTTTACAAGATGGCATTTACGGTCACAATGTGTACAAATGTACACTTAGGCATACTTATGAACATGATGTATATGTGTATACCGTGGAGTATGTGCATGCATGTGTGAAACTTATTTCTTGCGAAACATAGGCTCCAATATTTTCATATCAAAAGCACAATTGCTCAAGGAAGAACTCAAACAATCAATTCTATTTTTTAAATCAGAAATTTTATTCTTATCAATAGAAGAATACACCATTACTAGCATGACAAGAGTTCTTGCGAGAAATATTTTTGAATTTATCAAAAAACTAAAAATCTTTTATTTTTCTTTCAAAACATTTTCGTTTTCTTTTATAACAAAATCAAATTGATTTTTCAAAAAATCATTTTCTTTTGAAATAATATCAATTTTATTTTTCAAAATTTTATTTTTTTAAATCACATCTTTTCTTATAAAGCAAAATATAATTTTGAAGTTAAAGAATCAATTTATTTTTTTAATTTGACATTCTTAATCTTTAACAACTCATATTTTTCAAGCACCTCTTGAAGATCCATAAAAAATCATCATAAGACATATTCTCATTTTCATCAAGATCGGATTCCGTGTTTACCTCAAGAGAGTTTTCTCCTTGGACCATGAAGCACATTTTGAAAGTATTACTTTCTTCTTACAAGTCTCTCTTCTTATTATTTGAAGTTTGTTCATCAAAAGAGATCAAAGTATTTCACACTACAAAAGTGGAATCACAATTAAAAATCCTAAAAATATAATCATCATTAAGGGTTTGCATTAAAGCAGATGAGGCTTTTACATTAGGCTCAAAATATTTGCCATTTTCAAAATATGATTCTTTAGTTGTGACAAGATAAACATCCGATCCAAGGGTTGAAGATATACACTCATCTTAATCTTTCAAGTTTGAAAGTTAAGAATATCAAACATAGGTAGGGAAAGAAAATCAATGAGTGTGGGTGTAAATAAGAATATGATTAGCAAAATAAAGATTTTTAACTTTAGGTTTTAAATCCAAATCAAGAACGCCAAGCTCTGATACCATTTGTAATCACCTAGAGGGGGTAAATATGTAATGTTCTAAAAAAGTTAATTAAAATTCTACACAAATAAAAGTAATTAAACAATCCTAAGCATGTATATCAATTGATCATAAGAAATATCAAATATGTAATGATATAAACAACATGAGCATGCAAGATATTAAACAAGAGTGAGAGAGACAGAGAGAGAAATCGTAAACACTGGAGATTTATTTCAAAGTTCAAACAACTTGCTATACGTCCCCGCATTCACCGCAATGAAAGATTTTCACTAACTCGATCCCGCAAGATCACTCGGTGCCGCAACACCTGCAATTTTCCTCAAGAACTCTCGGACCCTCAAGTCCCTCACTCGTTCCCGCAAAAACTACAACACATGAACCCACAAGCTCTGTACGGGGAGGAATGTTGAAAGTGTTACAAATTTTTCTTAAATCAATGAAAAATTATAACCACTCAAATCCCAACTAGAAGAGAGAGAAGACAATCAAGCTCAGATCTTCTCTTTTTTTAAAGCTGGGTTCTTTGCGTAGCGGTGGAAAGTGATTCTTGTTTTTCATTGACCCGGTGAATGTCAAGTTCTTCTAGAAGTTTTCTCCTTGGATCACAGATGAAGTAGCACAACTTCTATTCAATGAAATTTCAAAGAGAATTAGGCAAAAACTTAAACTCAGCAAGTTGGTAGAAGAGTTTAACTCTTTATCAATATTCCTCAGTTGAAAATTCTGACCCTCTTCAAGAGCAAACTGTGTTATTTATAGGGGTTTCAGGAGTAAAATTGTCTCCTAAAAATCCTCCATAATGGGGGTTAACTTCACTCATTACGTGGGTAGTACTTGACCCAGTAATGGGGCAGTTATAATGAAAACGCATGACTCCTTTGCAGTTGGAAAGTGGGCTTGAGCCCTGCGTTTAGACATTGAGGTAACGATGGACGCGGGTCTTGAGCTCTGTGTTTGGGTGCCGCAGTAGTGTTGAAACGAGAGCTTCAAACTCTGTGTCGAGCTTCTCGTCTGAGACACATGTATTGAGCTTTGCGTTTGGGCGTCGCGGTGGTGTTGAAACGTGAGCTCGAACTCTGTATCGAGCTTCGGGTGTGAGACGCGGGTTTTAAGCTCTGTGTCTGAGTATTTAAGTGGTGCTGAGATGCGGGCTTTTATTTCTACGTCTTGGCATTTCAGTGGTGTTGAGATGCAGGCTTCGAGCCCTGCGTCTTGACTCTGCACGAGTGACTCCAATTAGCCTCGTGTCTAAAGAATGTATCTGATGACTTGTCTTCAGTGATTTTTAGACTGTCTACATAAACCCCTCTAAAGTTTTCAAAACTCTGCAGTTGACTGGGACGAGATTCGAAACACTTTGGACCTTTCTATTGGCAGCAAGCTTTGAAGATTGGACTGGCAATCTTCTGAGATACCTTGAGCTCGATGTTGTCTAAATTTTGGTTTTCGTGAGTGTACTGTTAAACTTTTTGAAGCCACCAGAGATGATCGTCGTACGTGTCCAAATACGCGGTCCGGACCTCATCGGTACTCTGAGCTGGTTGTTAGTGTACTGTTGAACCGGAGAAAATCACCAACTGCTTTTGCCAGTGTACAGTTTGAACTGATTGCAGAAGCAGAGACTGAACACAGGTCTTATAGATGTGAAAGTCGTGTTGCCTTGGGGACACAGACCTCATCTAAAGTAGAAATGCGACTCTCATTCAGTGGAGAGATGTGAACATCGAAGTGGAGATGCAGCTCTCACTTTGTTGAAGTAACACAGACTTCGAGATGGAGACGCGGACTTCTCTTTGTTGAAGAGACGAGGCTCTGCTATTTTGCCAAGGCGCGAGTTTCATTTGAAGTGAAGACGCACCTTTTGCTTGACGTAGAAACGCGGCTCTAAATTGTTGGGTAGACGCGGCTCTGATTTGTTAGGGAGATGCGGCTCTGAGTTATTGGGAGACAACTCTGAATTGTTAAGGTGACGCAGCCCTGAATTGTTGGAGAGACACGACCCTGAGTTGATGGAGAGACGTGGCCCTGATTTGATGAAGGAACGTGTTCTTCGATTTGTTGAGGGAACGCAGCCCTCGGCGGTCGAAGAGACACAGTCTTCATTTTATTGATGGAATGCAGCCTTCAACTTGTTGGAGGTGACGCAGCCTTTGCTTGTGAAGGGACACGGACTTCAAAACGCGGCCCTTGAAGCATCACTTTCAGTTATGGAGACGCGGTTCTAATGACGTGACTCTTTGTGCATGAAGATCTCGCTGGATCTTTCATGGCAGAGCTGCGTTGAAGGTTTGGGACGTGTGTCCGGTATTGAAAATCCAAGCGTTGTTAGGATTTACTGGGATAAAAATCCACGTGTCTTACTCAGACTGGATTTGAGATTCATGTCATGAATTAAGGCTATTAATTGGCCTTTAAGAATGGCTTTGATTTTTATGCTGTTTGTAATGCCCTGATCCTGCGCGTACAGAGACGTTACTGTGATGTATATACGCAGGTTAAAAATACCCTTACATACATACGCTAAGCATCAGTATAGGCAAGAATCAGAGTTCAAAAATATGTGGTGCATTATATATTCCAAATTATGAGTATAATTATAAAATTAACATCAGATGTGACACAATAATACAAGAATATTACATTACCGATAGGCGGAATGTGAGAATATAAAGAGATATACAAGTATGAATAGTACAAGGGCGCTCACGAGTTTACAGAAGGAAAACTTGAGAGAGCGCAGGGGAGCTGAAAGAATAAGGCTTAAGACGGTTTGCCAACGATCCACGCTTTCGCTGCGCTACTCTGATTAGCAACCGGAAGAATTCACAAACTCCAAATTTCGGGACCTGGACGTGAGGATCCAGGGGAGTCAGAACTCCCCAACGAGTGGTGATACAAATGCCAAATGGAGTGTAGAGATAAGCACATGTGTATTAATAAATTCGATTCCTAAACATGCATTGAAAATCGTGTCGTGAGTACAAACATACAGAAGAAGGTAGATATATAGCAAGTGATATCAAATAGGGAATACTCATGGTATAATAAGATATGGGCAGGAGACTGGTGGAATAGAACACAAGTGATAAAGTAGGATGTAAGCAGCTACAATATAATAATAATAATCACAAAACCAGAAATCCGAAGTAAAACCCGATGGAAGCAAACATGGCAAAATATACAACGGATACAGAGTTGGCATCTCTTTATTATTTTTATTATTACTCGTCCTATCCAGATATCGAGATATGTGAACTAGAGTCCCAGCACACATATATCCACATCTGAGTAAAGCAAGGCTGTTATTGAAAACCAACGGGGTATCAACGAACAATGTTTACAGTGGGTTTCGTACATACCCGTGATCACGGCCCAGGATGTTCCATTGCTAGTGTACGAAACCTACCACGAGGCATATAGGAGGGTCTTATCGGATGCCCTTTTCAAGATGGTATCAAGAAGGAGGGAGCCAATGCTCCCCTTGATCACCTGGAGGCCCTCAGGTCGAACCAGAAGATTTTAGTTACACAACATACCTAATACCACTGTAAACATGAACATATATTGATATTCGCGAGTTTCTCCCGACCCAATGTAAGTTGTCTCATTTTATAGTTTATTAGATAATTATCAGATTTCGGGAATGAGCAAGAACAAGCCAAGAATATCAGGAGTACAGGTGTATCAGGAGTATAATTTGTACTAGAATATATCAAGATGTAAACAAGATGTCAGGTCATCATTCCCGTTATCGTGATAATTATAAGAGTCAGGTATGTCATGCCGGATGTCAGGTGATAGCATGACTTGAGGGTGATATTAGGCAGGTGATGAGAAAACATGGTATATGTAAGCACGTCAAGCGATAAAGGAAAATACTACCGATATATGAGATTCATACAAATACCAGAAAACCAAACAGCTTTAAGCAAAGCAGTATAAGTAAGATTTCAAACTCGACACAATTATTAATGGAGAAATTAATAGACTGGCAAGCAGGTAATTAGCGGGCAAGTGACATCCAAACGGAGTTAAGCAAGCTGGAAGTACGGATAGCAAACAATGTTTAACACTAAAGCGCCCGACGGACCTACTGAAATGACTCGGCTTAAAAGGCGAGCCAAAAATCTGGCAGAGTTTCGCCTATACGAATCTAGTGATAAAGCGTTGAACGCTAAACATGCCTACCACGCGGAGCTGAGAGACCTGACGGTCTATGCGCACTTCTCTTTCGAGGAAGTGGGCGAGAGAGACCGAAGGCTAAACTACGCCACGAAGCCCATAAGGGTGCATGCCTAAAACCAATTAGGTAGCTAGTCCGGGAGTGGGCAGAAACTCAGAGTTAGTATGAGAGTACCTGTCACGCCCCGCTTCCCAAAATACGTGGAAAGAGAGTCGCGACGAAGGTTGGCGATGTATATACGCGAGGAAAATACCTCACACATATACGCTAAGCCTAAAAGTAACCTGAACAAGCTATAAAATCTACTACGATAAATCAATATCACTGCAATATGACATATAAATATCTAACACAATGATAACAGATGAATAAAGGAAAGAAAATGGCAACTAGATGTGATAACGATAGAATCAAGAAATAATATGAATAAAAGAGAAAGAATACCTGTAATCAAGAAAAGAGACTCCAACTTCTCGTAACGCATACGATCACACGAACACCTGAATAATATAAGGAGATGACCAATACCCTAGACGTACGAATCCAGGGTCGTCAGAAGCGACCTAATGAGTGTGTGTGTAAAAGAAAAGGTGCTCGTGCATAAAAACAATATAAACATATAACAATATGATAAACTACAGACATAAGATAACTAAATAATATGTTAAAGAAATAACTGAAGTATAACTGAATAACTACAAGTATGTAGAGAAAAGGCAACTATTACAACTGTAAATAATCAACCAATATCAAGATGTGTAACCTAGCATATGTCACTAGTCTGGTATATAATCTGGTAATGTGTACAATCATATGTCATAAGGCAGCAATCAATTCAGAGCATAACACTATAACTGGAGAATATAAAGGGGTTGCCTTTTAAGTTACTCAATAATAATAATCAGTATCGTTTGATATTTCAATCGCCTCCCTACTAGCGCCTCACATCACTGATAGTCCATACTAGAGTTCGCACTCTGGCAGAACTTACTCGGGTCTTATATGTGAGTACTAAGACTTGAACAAATGAGAGATCAAATATCACACGTTCCTAATATTATTACTGTTTGGTTGTTACATTCTTATATTATTCTTGTCCCTTTCCTACCGGCGTCCCACAACACCGACAGTTCACGCTGGAGCCCGCACTTCTAGCAGAACTTATCCGAACTCCGATATGCAGGTACCATTATTTGAATAGGGGAGAGACCAAATAACATATGCTCTTGGTGTTATTATCATACA
Source organism: Agave tequilana (assembly GCA_038442645.1). Classification (NCBI taxonomy): domain Eukaryota; kingdom Viridiplantae; phylum Streptophyta; class Magnoliopsida; order Asparagales; family Asparagaceae; genus Agave; species Agave tequilana. The sequence goes on from JAVJIF010008255.1 coordinate 26,132, forward strand.
GATATGTGTGGATATTAATATGCACTGAGAATGCTTATCACGCTAACACCAGGCGGCAGAGGCAGGAGGAAGGATAGATTCAGGAGGTAGCCCCACAGATTCAAGAGGTGGCCCCCACCACGTGTGTGGTGTGGCACTTTGCTCTGTGTGGTACTTTATTCTGTGTGGGGGAATGGATTCTAGAGGTGGCCCCCACAAATTCAAGAGGTGGCCCCAACAGATTCAAGAGGTGGCCCCACCACGTGTGTGGTGTGGCACTTTGCTCCATGTGGCACTTAGTTCCATTCAGGATTCGCTGGAAGCTAGCATGATTCTGGGATACATTCTCGTCATCCCGACACCAGGCGGCATGCTCCGCCGGACGTTGGGATGACTATGCTATTAACAGAGTAACAGTGCAGGGAACATGAGTACAAGGGTTATAAGAGTTCAGGGGTACAGGAGTTCAGGAGTACAGGAGTACCAGATGTCTGATAGCAGTATAATAATCATGCCAAGGTCCCCGTAAAATTGATAATCACGAATATGCAATGTAATACAGGTGTTAGATGTAATATTATCCAGTCAGGTGTCACAGTATAAGGTACACCTCCACTAGTCCTGAATCAATATTGGTAGAGGAAATGATGCTATAAATATTCAGCTCAGTAAAATAAATATGGTGAATTTTCCCTGATGTCTCATGAAGCGATATAGGTAATCACATTGGTAAAATATATCAGATAGTCACATGTAATTATAAAAGTAAAACGCAAATATATGTAAACAACGGTAAATAAGGAACTTAGACAAAAGCAAACACTCACAACCAATTAAAATAAAATTACACAAGAAAAGAAACACTCACATGAAATGACGCAGTTTTGAAATCGAATCGCCGTCTGGTCTTCACTGCACGAACCGGTACTAATTTACGGATCATCCCATAGATTGGTCTTTAAATCGCCTATCCATCGGGTCCAGAATGGGTACAAATCTGAATCTTCCGTTATCGAGTTCGGATCATCCGAGTGAGTCCGAAATGCTGTAACACGCCACCAAACACAAAGAGAGGAAAGAGAATCAACACACACACTAACGCACTCACACATGTACCTATACAAGCACGCCACACGTGCATACACCCACATACATACATACATACATATATATATATATATATATATATATATATATATATATATATATATATATATATATATATATATATATATATATATATATATATACAGGTATACATATATACCAACATACATGCATACTTAAATAAATACCAATACACATTAATATAAATACATACACTTATATATATATATATATATATATATATATATATATATATATATATATATATATATATATATATATATACATATAATATACATACAGACATAACACATATGCATGTACACACATGCATACACACGCGTATACATCTATGTATATATGTACGTATATACAAACATATATATACTTGTATACTCACACACACATGAGATAATCCCACACAAGCATCCATACCCATCATACATCCATACACCCATCCTAATTAACTCACGGCGCACACCAACACACATTTAATTAAACTTTCACATTATTACAACTTTACCCTTACACAAATAAATATAGCACTAACCGCGGGCGACTTGTGACGCACCGACGGAGGCTCTGGCGGAGGCGTCGGGGGCTGCGGAGGGTGTCGTTGGATAGAGGATCTCGCCGTGAAGGGCGTGAGTACGTTCGCGTTCGCCGATGGTTATCAATAGCGTCCCACGAAGAGACGGAAAATGCCATCCCATACAAAAACATGAACATTAATTAAGTACCCTATACATCCACATGCATTATATTTACATGCATATACCTATTACAAAAAAACAAGCATATACGCTGAGCGAACATAGAGAGAAGGGAGAAGATATAGGACTTACGCCATGCCATGTGTGGCTATCGAACTCGGCCACGAAGAAGAGGAGAAAACCAGGGATCTTGTGGGGGTGTTGTGACGGCACACTCGAACTTGTCCTGCTGTTGGACGACACCAACTAGAGGGGAGGAGTGATTCTAGGGATGTTGCTTTCGTCGACGATGGAGGGTGGCTTGGGGGCTCAGCCAACATGGGAGATCGACCAAGGGAAGGGCGACTGTTGTTGGGTGGGAAGGAAGATGAAGATTAGGAAGGGGGATTAGGTTAAGTTGAGATTTTATAGGGTATAATTGGGTTGGGTTAATGGGTATAATGGGTATAGTTGGGTTTTGGGTAGGATTATGATATGGGGATAAAAGAGGATAACGGGTATGGGTATTGGGTTTGGATCTCTATTGATAAATCACATGCAAATAAGAGAAAAATTAAATATAAAATATAAAAAGATGAAAATAAGTAAGTGGGCTTGGCTCATGTGGGCTTGGCTCATGTGGGCTTAGCATAAAAAGAAAAAGAAAACAAAAGGAAAAAAAGAATGGGCTGAGTTTATTGGGCTTGGATAAAAATAATAATACTACCCATATAATTTAAAATAACTAAATATAAGCAATAAGAGTCTACAAGTCATAAACAATAAAAATACTAATAATGATACTAAATCAAGTTAATTAATAATAATAAGATAATAGGTAGAATCAGGTAAATATTTAAAAATAATAATATGGTACTATTAAATAGGGGATATTACAGTACCTGCACGAGATGTTGGTACCAGATGAGCATACATATAAGCATGATAATATCTACACTATCGTGGATTGGAGAAGCCCGGAGGCCGAGTAGAGAACCCGGAGGCTAACGATCACGAAGGGTCGGCCACACATGGTATAAAGCAATAAAAAGAGTACATCACAGGCATGGTATATATGCAAGAAATAAACTATCATAGTACAAGAATTTGTCACAGGTATATACATGTACAATCATGGGCACTCGACCATATACCAATACAGGGGCACCACCAATACAAAACACATTCAAATATGAAATAATATACATGTCGAACCGACGAAGGGGGAAACCCAAATCAAGGTGAGGACACTCGCCTAATAAGACTTCAGAAAATTACCGTAATTCTGGAATCTCAGAAACTCGAACACGTGCATGCACCATAAAATATAATTATATATATATAATTTTTTAGAGAGAGAAAGAGAAGAGGAGAGAAGAGAAAGAAAAAGTCAGAGCTAGTGAAAGAAAAAATATAAAGAGAGAAAGGGGGAAGTTAGAGAGAGAAAAGAGAGCTAAAGAGAGAAAGAGGTAGCTAGAGAGAGAAAGAGGGAGAGAGAAAGAGGGAGTTAGAGAGGGAAATCTAGAGAGAAAAAGAGAGTTAAAGAGAGAATGAGAAAATGAGAGAGAATTTGAGGGGAAGAGAGAAAGCAGAGAGAGGAACGGTGAGAAAGAGAACTGGAGAGAGAGACGACTAGAGAGAAACAGGGAGGGAGAGAGAGAGATGAGAGAGAGAGAGAGAGGATGGCAGGGGAGAGGAAAGGGGGGTTGTTGCCCCCTGCTCTACAGCTCACGGCCAGGCCAGAGGCCTGGCCGTGGCTCAGGCAGTGCCAGTCGGCCAGGGGTGGCTACGCCGGCCACCCGAAGGAGGAGAGTTTGGGGTTTCTTTTGGTGTAGGTGGAGAAGTGTGATCGTGGTGGAGGATTGGGTGGTAGTTGGAAGTGGATTTTGAGATGGAATTGGTGGAATTGGAGGAGAGGGAAGGAGGAGGAGAAGTAGGGGAAGAGATTACCAGAATTTGGAGTTAGAATTGGTGGTTGTGGTGGTGAAGGTTGTGATAGGTGAGAGGAGGAAGAAGATGGAGATGGATTGATGGTGGTGTTGATGTTGGTGTTGGAGATGGAGGAGAGGGAAGGAGATGGGGGAAAAGATGGCCGAGTGGAGATACACCACCGGCCTAGTGGCGCTGCTGGTGGTGGTGGCGATCCCAGGCTTGGGCGTTGACCTAATGGAGGAGAAGAAGAAGAAGAGAAAGGAGAAGAAGAGAAGAGAAAAAAGATAGGAAAAGAAAAAGGAAAGGAAAAGAAAAGGAGAAAGATTGATAGGGAGAGGGATGGGGATGTGACCGGCCCCATGTGGGTGGTGTGGGCGCCGGATGAAGTGATGGGGGAAAAAGAGAGGAATAGAAAGAAAGAAAGAAGGAAAGAAATGAAAAGATTCCAAATATATTAAAATTATAATAATGTCGTGAAATATCGACTGTTCCAGAAAAATCCTCAAAAATATCTAGAGGTAGAAAACACCATTCTGAGAAATAATATGAAATCAGTTTTCAGAAATAAAATCTCATTTTCAAAATAAAAATCTTAGAATCTACCGGCAATACTGGTCGACACCAAAAACCGGTCAAACTTCGATAAATTCTAAAAAATCTCTAAAAATACATTAAGCTAGAAATATGATTTTAAGAAATAAAGTGAAAGCAGATTCTAGAAATTCAACTCTAATTTTAAATTAAAAATTCTGAAATCAACCAGCGATACTGACTGATACCAAATCCAATGGAATTTTGATAAATTCAGAAAATTATCAAAAAAATGTATTTAGATAAAAAAATGATTTTAAGAAATAATATGAAATCTGTTTCTAGAAATTCAATTCTATTTGTAAATTAAAAATTTGAGAATCGATCAGCGGCACTAGTCGACACCGGTTTTGAAGATTTACAATTTAATTCAGACAAATTTCAAAAAATCATAGGAAATCTAAAATATTAGAAAATAATGTTTGAAACTAAAATCGGTCAAATCTGACTGCCAAAAAGACCAAATCGGGCAATACACTAGGATCAGGTCGCCGGTTCAGACTAGGACTGACTCCGAGTTCATAAATCTAGATCTAAGGTAAAATGATCATATAAATAATTCATAATTCAAAAAAAATATAGGAAGTAAATCAAAAAATATGATTGAAAAATCTAAACACGCAACTAAATACGTATTCCAGAAATGGGGTGTTACATTTCATCCACCTTACAAAAATTGCATCCTCACAATTTCGATAAGGGGTAAAATGAATACAAAAGTACATGGACAGAAATTATACTAATTAAGATATGAATAACTAAGGGTAACACTCTCAAGTTGACTGAACAATGATTGGAATATAGATATCGTCTGCCCTTCTTGTTGTATAAATCTTCGAATGATGTCGAATTATACTGACCTAATAACACTGCTTTGTAATAGAATTCCAGTTGTACTGCATACTTGATAGCTCTATGAGAATAAGTTAGAATACTGAAGATAAAGAAAACCCTGATAATACTGAGCACAAATAAAGAAGACCAATAGTTAAGAATTCAGAAATCCAAGCATCAATCACTCTGAAGGATATAGCCAAGAATAGATAATAACCATAGAAAAACCCGAATACCAACTCCTTAAAGATAACCCGATCGTGGATCAATTCTGAGATTACCCGAGCATCATAGAGTTATCCGAAGAGATCATATAATAGCTTCATTCAGAACCAGCCGCTACATCATTAGTCTATTCATATCTTAAGTTGGTATAAAGGTTACGAAAAATCAAAACAGTGGCAAGATGGAAGGGATTAGGAATCAAAGGAAGGATGATCAAGAAAGGAAAAGATAACTCTGCACTTGTAGTTAAATTGTATAACCAGAACTCATGCATTCTAGTTACAAATTTCTTTACCATTAATTTGTCATCTAGACGTACTGAGGATGTGAGAGCTTAGGCTCTGATACCATCTTGTAACACCCGATCCTGCGGGTACGGAGACGTTACTGTGACGTATATACGTAGGTCAGAAATACCCTCATAATATATGCTAAGCATCTGTACAGGAAAGAATCAGAGTTCAAAAATATGTGGTACATTATACATTCCAACTTATGAGTACAATTACAATGTTATCACCAGATGTGACACAATATTATAAGAATATTATATCACCAATAGGCACAAATGCGAGAATACAAAGAGATATACATGTATGAACAGTACAAAAGGGCGCTCACAAATTTGCAGAAGGAAAACTCGAGAGACGCGCAGGAGGCCTGAAAGAATAGGGCTTCAGATGGTTTGCTGATGATCCATGCTTTCGCTGCGCTACTCTGATCAGTAACTGGGAGAATCCACAACCTTCAACCTCCGAGACCTGGACATGAGGATTTAGAGGAGTCAGAACTCCTTAACGAGTGGTGTTGTGAATGTCAAATGGCGTTCAGAGATAAGCACACGTGTATCAATAAATCTGAATCATAAACATGCATTGAAAATCATATCGTGAGCACAAACATACAAAAGCATGTAGACATATAGCAAGTGATATCAAATAGGGAATACACATGGTATAATAACATAAGGGTAGGAGACTGGTGGAATAGAATACAAGTGGTAAAGCAGGATGTAAGCAACTATAATATAATAATAATTATAAAATTGAAAATCTGAGGTAAAACCCAATGGAAGCAAATATGGCAAAATATACAACAGATACATAGTTGGCATCTTTTATTATTATTATTACTCGTCCTATACCCAGATGTCTAGATATGTGAAATAGCGCCCCAGCATAAATACATCCACATCTGAGTAAAGCATGGATGTTATTGAAAACCAACGGGAGTATCAACGAACAATATTTACAGTGGGTCCCGTGCATAGCTGGAATCACGACCCAGGATGTTCCGTTGCTGGTGTACAGAACCTACCACGAGACATATAGGAGGGTCTTATAGGATGCCCTTTCAAGATGGTACCAAGAAGAAGGGAGCCAATGCTCTCCTCGATCACCTGGAGGCCCTCAGGTCGAATCGGAAGATTTTAGTTACAAAACATACCTACCACTGTAAACATGAATATATATTGATATCTGCAAGTTTCCCCCAACCAGATGTAAGTTGTCTCATTTTATGGTTTATTAGATAATTATCAAATTTCGGGAATGAGCAAGAACATGCCAGAAATATCAGGAGTACAGGTGTATCAGGAGTACGATTTGTACTAGAATATATCAAGATGTAAATAAGATGTCAGGTCATCATTCCCGTTATCATGATAATTATTAGAGTCAGGTATGTCATGCAGGATATCAGGTGATAGCATGACTTGAGGGTGATATTAGGCAGGTGATGAGACAACATGATATATGTAAGCACGTCAAGCGATAAAGGAAAATACTACCGATATACGAGATTGGTATGAATACTGAAAAACCAAGCAGTTTTAGGAAAAACAATATAAGTAAGATTTTAAACTCTTCACAACCATTAGTAAAGGAATTAATAGACTGGCAAGCAGGTAATTAGCGAGCAAGCGATATCCAAGCAGATCTAAGCAAGCTGAAGGTATGAATAGCAAAACAATATTTAACACTAGAGCGCCCGACGGAGCTACTAGAATGACTCGGCTTAGAAGGCAAGTCTAAAATCTGGCAGAGTTCTGCCTAGACGAATCTAGTGGTAAAGCGCTGAGCACTAAGCATGCCTACCAGGCGAGCTGAGAGACCTGACGGTCTAAGCGCACTTCCCTTTCGAGGAAGTGGGCGAGAGAGCACGGAGGCTAAAATACGTTTGGGTCTAAGCGCACTCTCGATAGATACCACGAAACCCATAATGGTGCAGGCCTAAAACTAGTTGGGTAGCTAGCCCGGGAGTGGGCAAAAACCCAGAGTTGGTACAAGAGTACCAACACGAGATGTTAGTACCACATGAGCATACATATAAGCGTGATAATATCTAAACTACCGTGGAGTGGAGAAGCCGGAGGCTGATTGGGCCTGGAGCCCAAGTAGAGAGCCCGAAGGCTAGAGCCACAAAGGGTCGGCCATGCATGATATAAAGTAGTAAAAAGAGTACATCACAGGCAAGGTATATGTATAAGAAATAAACTACCCTAGTAAAAGCATTCGTCACATGCATATATATGTACAATCATGAGCACTCGGCCACATACAAATACAAGGGCACCGCCCAATACAAAACACATTCAAATATGAAAAAAATACACGTCGACCCGACGAAGTGGGAAAACCCAAATCAGGGTAAAGACACTCGTCTAATAAGACTTCAAAAAATAACCGTAACTCCGGAATCCCAAAAATGCGAACATGTGCATGCGCCATAAAATATAATTAAATATATATAATTTTTTAGAGAGAGAAAAAGAAGGGGGAGAGAAGAGAGAGAAAAATTAAGAGCTAGTGACAGAAAAAAATCTAGAGAGAGAAAGAGGGAAAGCTAGAGAGAGAAAGAGAGAGCTAGAGAGAAAAGCTAGAGAGAAAGAGGGAGCTAGAAAGAAAAAGGGACTTAGAGAGAAAGAGGGAGCTAGAAAGAGAAAGAGAGAGTTAGAGAGGGAAATCTAGAGAGAGAAAGAGAGACTTAGAGAGGGAAATCTAAAGAGAAGAGAGAGTTAGAGAGAGAATGAGAATAGGAGAAAGAGAAACTAAGGGGGAGAGAGATATTAAAGAGAGAAAGAGGAACAATGTGAGAGAGGGAACTGGAGAGAGAGATGGCTAGAGAGAGAAACAGGGGGAGAGAGATGAGAGAGAGAGGATGGCATGAGAGAGAAAAAAGGTCTGTTGCCCCTTGCTCTATAGCTCACGGCCAGGCCAGAGGCCTGGTCGTGGCTCAGGCAGCGCCGGCCGGCCATTGGCCATGGGTGGCCACGCCGGCCACCCCAAGGAGGAGGAGGAGGAGAGTTTGGGGTTTCTTTTTGGTGGAGGTGGAGAAGTATGATGGTAGTGGAGGATTGGGTGGTGATTGAAAGTGGATTTGGACATGGAATTGGTGGAATTGAAGAGAGGGAAGGAGGAGAAGTAGGAGAGGAGATGGCCGAAGTTGGGAGGTGGAATTGGTGGTTATGGTGGTGGAGGTTGTGATGGGTGAGAGGAGGAAAAAGGTGGATATGGGTTGATGGTGGTATTGATGTTAGTGCTGGAGATGGAGGAGAGGGAAGGAGATGGGGGAGGAGATGACCAGAGTGGGGGTGCGCCGCCGGCCAAGTGGCACTGCTGGCGCTCCCGAGTTTGGGTGTCGGCCTAATGGAGAAGAAGAAGAAGAAGAGAAAGGAGAAGAAGAGAAGAGAAGAAAGAAAGATAGGAAAAAGAAAAAGAAAAGAAAAAGAAAAAAAGAGATTGATAGGGAGAGGGATGGGGATGTGAACGGGCCCCATTTGGGGGGTGTGGGCGCCCGATGAAGTGATGAGGGAAAAGAAAGGAAAAGAAAAAAAGAAAGAAGGAAAGAAATGAAAAGATTCCTAAAATATTAATATTTTAATATTGTCGTGAAATATCGACTGTTCCAGAAAAATTTTCAAAAATACCCAGAAGTATAAAATATCATCTTGAGGAATGACATGAAATCAGTTTTCAGAAATAAAATTTTATTTTAAAAATAAAAAATCCTGAAATCTACCAGCGATACCGGGACACCAAAAATCGGTCAAACTTCGGTAAATTCTGAAAAATCTCTAAAAATATGTTAAGCTATAAAATGTGATTTTAAGAAATAAAATAAAAGCAGATTCTAAAACTTCAACTCTCATTGTAAACTAAAAATCCTGGAATCAAGAAGCGTTACTAGCCAACACCAAATCTGGTAGAATTTTCATAAATTCAGAAAAATCTCAAAAAATGTATTTAGATAGAAAATGTGATTTTAAGAAATAATATAAAAGATATTTCTAAAAATTTAACTCTATTTGTAAATTTAAAATCTGAGAATCGATCAGCGGCACTAGTCGACACCAGTTTTGAAGATTTACAATTTAAATCAGAAAAATTTTAGAAAATCATAAGAAATCTAAAATATTAGAAAATGATATTTAAAACTGAAATTGGTCAAATTTGAATTCTGAAAAGATCAAATATAGTAATACACTAAAATTGGGTCTCTAGTTCAGATTAGGACTGACTCCGAGTTCACGAGTCCAGATTCAAGGCAAAATGATCATATAATAATTCATAATACAAAATAAATATAGGAAGTAAATCGAAAAGTACGAACAAAAAAATCTGAATACACAACTAAGTACGTATTCTGGGAACGGGGTGTTACACCGTTAATTAATGGCCATTAGCGAGCCTTTAAATAGCACATGAGCCTCTTAACAATCATTCATCTTGACTGTTTTCCTTTACGGGCATGTGCTCTGAAGAATTTTTGAGTTCTTAGTCCGTCTTCTTCTCCGGGCATGCATCCTGAAAAACTTTCAGAGTTCTTAAAAGAACACAAAACTTTAATGCTTTTTTGCAATCTTCTTCGAAGATTATTACTGTTAAATGATTTCAAAATCGAAAAGCATTTCCTCTGGTGCTTTCATGGCCATGTCTTGATGGATGATGTCCACCCTCCAGAGAACTTTTCTTCAGGTAGGAAATGGCTTTTGCCATGATAAGGTCTGTTTCCTTGAAGCTCTGTCATCGCCGATTATGAAGAAGCTTTGTCTCTTGATCTCATTCTGAAACTTCTGAAAACCTCTTTCTTGAAGTTTAGACAGTCGACTTGAGATCTATGCATCCATGCTCTACAAACGTGATCCTCGCATTAATTGATGAAACACGAGCTTGTTGACTTCTGAGTCTCGAGTTCTTCAGACGCGAGCATGGTGAGAACTCTACGTCTTGAGGCCTTAAACACGGGTCTCGTGCATAAGATCGCGTTTGGAGTTCATGACTTAGAAAATTTTTAAGACTCGCGTCTGAGCCTTTAATATCTGCCTTGGGTTTCGATCATTAGACGCGAGTATAATGTTGGGCTGTGCATTTGGATCCATATTTTCTGTCTTTGTAGAGCGTGGTAAACTCTGTGTTTTGAAACTTTAAATGGAGATTTGCGTATAAGACTCGCGTCTGAAGTTCATGACTTAAGACCCACGTCTGTAACTTTGGATCTATATTTTCTGCCTTTATAGAGCGTAGTAAATTCTGCATCTTGAAGCTTTAAACGCAAAATCTGCGTATAAGACTCGCGTCTAGAGTTCTTGACTTAGAAAAATCCTTAAGGCCCACGTCAGTGCTTCTGGATTCATGTTTTATGTCTTTTGCAAAAATTTAACCCTCGAGTTCTTTCTTCTTGCAGGTCTTGGCTGTGTTGATGGTGCTAGTTCTAGTGTCTTTGCCGCGTCCATCGAGGTAGACATGAAACGATCAATTTATTTGATTGGTGACCACTTCAGGAGTCAGAACTTCTGTCCAAGCGAGAGAAAGATCCGCGCGATTCTCGATACACATCAAGACATTATTAGGCATGATGCACCAGAAAGGTCTCAGATCCTTCCTGATTATGATGAGCATGGCACATTTGAAGGTCACGGGAAAGAGGATGTCACTAGTAAGGTCTCGGATCCTCCCTTCACTAATCTTGTTCAAAGAAGTGACAATGACGAATAACCCATGCTCATTGGATGACTTTCTAGTAGCAGAGCTTTCCATTAAGCGAAGGATTATGGCCTTGTGAAGACCCTCGCACCAGTTGGTCGGGTGGAATCAGAATGCTCCTTTGCATTTCGACCTCGAGAAACATCATTGTTCTCAAAAGAGAGAAAGTTAATCTGTTGTTCTCGGTCACAGTCAAGAAGACGAACTTTGTGCATCTTCAGCATTTTAAAGAATGAGTGCAACCTTTTGCTGAGCAAGAAGGACTTCTTTGTACTCTTTTGTTGTAACACTCAATCTAAATGGATAAGAGAGTATTTTGTATCACTTTCATATTTTTGAATATCAATAAAAGTGACACTTTTCTGCCTTCTAATTTGTCTTGACTTCCTTTTTGTATTAAAAATCAGACAAATGGAAGCGATTATCTTTGATTTGCTAGAAGTGTGATATTCCAACTTAGCAAGTCAAAGTTGAAAAATTCTATATAAGAAATTTTAAAAAAGGTTACTGTGAGAGGTGTGATATTAAACTTGACAGGAGTAGAACAAGTTTTATGGACTTGTCATCCTATGGATGAGAATGACAAGTGAACTTTTCACTCCGTGGAAGATTGTGATTGAGTCTTCATCATTAAGACTCAGTTGGGGATTAGTGGGAAATACTGTTAAAGGTGTGATATCAACTTAACCGTGATTTTAAGTGGACCTCCCATTCTGTTGATGAGAATAACACGTAAGACTAGACCCGTCGGGGATCTAAATATTTTTTTTACCTTCAGAGGTGTGATATTAACTTAATAGATTGGATTGAGTCTTGTCAGAAGTGTGATATTAGCTTGACAAGGATGTGAGTTAGAGGTGTACTGTTAATTTAGCTCCACAAGAATTTTAGTTTTATTGAAGAAACTGAAGATACCACTGTCATTGGTGTAGTGTTAAATTCAACAGTAGGGGTAATGCTAGAGATGTAACTTTGAACTTAGCATTGGTCATCTCGACTTCGATACGGAAGTTCGAGGAAAAGTCATTATCATAGGTGTATTGTTGAACTTAACAATGAACTGGATGCTAGAGGTGTGATGTTAAAATTAGCATCGCTCGTCTCAACTTCAATATGAAAACCTTGGAAAGTGACTGTCAGATGTTTAATGTTGAACTTGGCAGCAACTTAAACACTGTTAGAGGTGTGATATTAAACTTAATAGTAATCTGTCAGAGGTGTAATATTAACATGATAAGAGTTGATTTGTGATATGAGCAATTTTGAGGACCTGCCATTCTATTGAGGAGAATTAGCAAGTAAAGTTTGGATTGCTAGAGGTGTAGTGTTAACTTGACAATTTTGAAAGCTTATGACTCCATATAGGGGAGCGACAAGTGAAAGTTCATACTCTCTAGGGAGTATCAAAACTTTTTCACTGTTAAGGTGTAGTGTTAACATAATAGTGATTGAGTTTGTAGACCAACCACCCCACGAGAGGAAAGTGGCAAGAGATTTTGGTGAAGAAATAGAATAAATTGTCAGAGCTATAATATTAACTTGACAAACCCCACGAACCCCGTTGAGGATTAAGGAAAATGACTTGTCAGAGGTTTACTGTTAACGTGACAAGTCTGTGCTCATTATGCTAGGGAAATGGACGCAGATATTTTCGTGGTCCTACCATTCCGTGGGAGGGAACTGGTAAGAGATTTTGGAGGGAAAGACATAACCAAGTCCCTTAAGATTTTTAGCAAACCCTCAGCTATCAACGGATTTGGTATACCTTTACCAACTACCGTTTGAGTTGAGCTAGCCATGCTATTTCTCTCAAAATGATGAGTTGTTTAGAACTTATGTTAAACTTAAAGACCAATATTTTCTTCTATCTTTAGCCGTCAGAGGCATCAGATATTCATAGATAAACTAGAGGAAGAGTAACAAGGATAAAATCAAAGTGTCACACTTTGTCTTTTCTTCAATGTTTACATCATGCATCATGATGTAACCAGTGTTCGGTAGGTTCGACAATGACCGACCGTAATGTGATCCATTGGAGAAAGAAGCTTTTCTTTGGCGCTCTTCCAAATATCTTGGATCTGAAAGTTTTGATCAGAGATTTAATGTTAACCAGATCATAAGAAGAATCTTGTTAAGGATAGTACTTCTTCAAGAATCTGTCATTTATCGACATCATGAGTGTATTGCCATCTGGGGTTATAAGGCGGTATGCTCCATTCGAGTAGACTAACTCTACTACAAATGATCTTACCCATTTGGGCTGAAATTTCCCTTTGATCTGAGTGTCATTACCATGGGTCTTCTGACAGTTAATACAAGGTCACCTTTCTTGAAAGTCTGCTCCTTGACTTTTTTGTTGAAGGCTCTGGTAATTCGAGCTTGATAGAGCTCGATTTGCTGTTAAGTTTGCAGACATTTATCGTCCAAAGCTTCCAGCTCCTGAAGTCGCAGTCGATGCTTCCCCTTATTTGTCATCTCAGTTGTCAAGGCAATGCGTAGAGATGGGATCTGAATTTCTAGTGGGAATACGGCCTCATACCCGTATACCAAAAGAATGATGTAGCTTTCGCCGGGGTTCTCAATGTTGTGCGATAAGCCTATAAGCATTCACCTAACTTATCATCCCATTCGCGTTGGCTCTTCGAGATGAATTTCTTGAGAAGTTTTTCAATGGCCTTGTTAGAAGATTCTACAAGGCCATTAGCAGCTGAATAGTATACCGTTGAAGACACACTCTGAATGCTAAACTTGTTGCAGAATCTTTGGAATGCTTGGCTGACGAACTGAGGCTCATTATCATGGACGATCCGTCGTGGTACGTCAAAGCGGTAGACCACGTGATGTTTAATGAATTTGACCATGTCAGATGTCTTCACCTCCCTCAAGGTGATAGCTACTGCCCATTTGAAGAAGTAATCAGTTATGGTTAAGATAAACTGATGTCCTTTGGTTGAAGATGGGCTGATAGGACCAACCACATCCATTCCCTACATTTTGAATGACCAGAAAGAAGTTGTAGGGCGAAGATATCCTGATACTTGGTGAATGAAGTCACCAAGAAGCTGACAAGTGTGGTTAGCATAAGTGATGACGTTAGGGATCATTTTTTACAAATAATATCCAAGTCTTTGGAGTCGATCTCTAAATTTTGGACAAGGTTGATGAGCTCCACACATACCATTATGAGCCTCTTTGAGTGTTTCCTGTGCCTCTCTATGTGACAAGCAGCGGAGGAGGATTCCACCATGCGATTAGCGATAGGGTATTCTTTTGATTGTATTGTAGTAGAATTTAGGGGCTTTCCTTTTAATGGCAACCGCCTCTTTAGGGTCATCAGGCAAAATGTCATACAATGCGTGATCAATATACGGGAATCGCCAATCTCTAAGCTCTGAACCTGCCAAATTCTCTAAAGTTTCTTTGACTTAAAGGTTCCCTGCTGGAATCTGATTATTTTCAAGGCTGAGTTTTGAACAGTACAAGTCATGGCTGTAGATGAGTACTTTCTCTGCCACTTCGGCTGGAAGAATCAAGGAAGCAGCGAGAGATACCAGTGCATCTGCATGTGCATTTTGCTGGCGAGGTACATGGCCGATGTAGAAATTTTTGAACCTCTCTGCCATGTGAATAGCTGCGTTGTGATAGGGTACTAAGTCTTCATGTCTGACTTCGTACTCCCTACGAACCTGGTTAATGATGAGCTTTGAATCGCCATATGCTTCGAGATTTTTAACGCTAATCTCACCGGCGATTTGCATCCCAATCAAGAGAACATTGTATTCCGCTACATTGTTGGAAAATGCCTCAGTTAATGAGAATGCATGAGGGATTACGTAGTTCTGTGGGGAGACAAGTACTACCCCCACTCTTGCTACGATATTTCCTCGAGGACCCATTTTTGATGTGCCGTCAAAGAATAGTTACTACACCTGTCCTTTGAAAGACGTCTGGGTCAAGCAAACTTCATCGACCTCGTCTAGGAGATCTTCATAAAATTTGGTCTTCCTTGAATCTGATGCTTAGTCAAGAAGTCTGCCACTGCCTGTCCCTTCACAGCTTTTTGTGGTAGGAACTACATCTCATATTTGGAGAGCAACATGACCTATTTTGCCAATCGACTATTCAGTGATGATGGCTTTGTCATAAACAATCTTAAAGGATTGACTTTTGATATGACGTGTACGGTTTGGCCTACCAAGTAGTGTCGCGTCTTCTGGACGGTGAATACCAACACCAAACATTCTTTTTCGATTGGGTTGTATCGATGTTCAACTCCGATCATAGTTCTACTCAGGTAGTAAATTGCCTGCTCGTGTTCCTGATCATTATCTGAGCTAAGCCCATAGAGAATGATCCATAGCTCGAATGTATATTAAGAAAAGTTTTCTTGACACTGGAGCTGTAAGGACAGGTGGATGCGTGAGGGTACTGCTTGATTTTCTCGAACGTTTATTGGCAAGCATCGTCCCAGATGAATGAAACACCCTTCGTTATTAATTTGGTGAAGGGTTGGCATCATCATAAGAGATTTGAAATAAACCTCCGGATTTATGCTAGTCGCCCTTGCAATCCTCTAAGCTCTCTAAGATTTCTTGGAGGTTGCATTTCTTGGATGGCGCGGACTTTCTCTGGGTCGAGGTGGAATCTTTTGGATGTCACGACAAACCCGAGAAATTTATTGCTGACTACCCCTAGGAAAGATTTGGTGTGATTCATCTTCAATTGATGCGCCCGCATGATATGAATACTGTCTTCAGATCTGCTATCTGATCACCTTTGGCATGACTTTTCACTGCAATATCATCTACATAGCATTCCAATGTTTTACATATATGCTTGTGAAAAATTACATTCATGGCTCTCTGGTATGTCGCCCCCACATTTTTTAATCCGAAGGGCGTGACATTAGAGCAATACACCCCTAATGGTGTCCTAAAAGATGTATGCTTCTCATTGTCAGGGTACATCTTAATTTGATTGTATCTTGAGAATTCATCCATAAAATACATCCGTTCAAACCCACAAGTTTTGTCAATCATGACATCCATGATTGGAAGGGGGAACTTATCTTTAGGACACGTCTCATTTAGATCACAAAAATCAATGCAAATCAGGTCTTCCCATTCTTCTTAGTAACGGGGACGATATTGGCTATCCAATCAGGGTGTTCTTCTTCTAATAAAATCAGAGTCTATAAGCTTCTTGACTTCCGACTGAATCGCTTTCATTATCTCCAGGCGGAACCGTCATTGCAGTTGCTTGACGGGCTTCACATCTGGATTGACGTTGAGGCGATGCATAGCCACTTGAGGGTCGAGCCCAGGCATATCCTCATAGTTTCAAGCAAAAATTTCTATATAATCTCGCACAAGTGATATTAGATCTTCCTTCTCGGATGGGATAAGCTTTCGCTTACAAAGATGGGCTTAGGATTAGCCTCATCTCTCAGATTAATCTGGGTTATTTTATCCTCTGTGGGTGGTTCGCATTGTTCAAAGCGAATATCTCAGAGAGTATTTAGGTGTTTGATCCAAGGATCGGTATCTGACTGGATCATTTCTTCATCTTCATTTTTCAGGTGGCTTGTTGAAACAATGTTTACCAAAAGTTCTTTAAATATGTTGCCGACACTAACATCTGATTCCCATGACGACGTGCATGACGAGATTGGATTTGATACATAGCCCGCCCCCTGCGAGTTCGATGATAATAATAAGGATTTTTTCTTTTGGAATGAAGGATCGAAGCAGTGTTCTCCTTCCTTTGCTAAAGTTTAAGCCAGGACCACTTGTTAGGTCATACCCCATGTTCTTCATCATTCTGAGTACATTTGATTCGTAATGAGAGAACTGAAGAAGTTCAGTCTCGCTTTCTGAGTCTTCGTAAGTCATTGATTTGGACTCGATTTTTCCGAAAAAGCTCAGTTTTTGGCCTTTGTGCCTTGCTGGGACCTCAAAGAATGATTTTTACGCATCGCTGACGCTTTGATATACCTTGAGAGACGATCTCACCGGTACATGCAATGATGTCGGGGCATTTATTGCTGCAGAAATCATCATCTACATCGATACTAGTGTCTGATGGCACGGAATCAGAAACAAATACAAAAAAGTAAGCCAAATCTAGCTCTTCATTAATATACCACTCGCCTACATCATTGGTGATGTTATTTACATCGAGCTTATTAACGCTCGTTTCAAGTGGATTCAACTCCCAAAGTCATTCTTTTCTTCTGTCTCTGGCTCGACATCAGCTTTGTTACTAGAGTCTAATTCCTCTGGTTGGATATTCTCGTCTATCTTCAGAGAATCTTGGAACAGAAGAGAGTCTATGAAGTAGTTCTCTACTCCCTTGAACGGATGCCTTTTGGCGATCAATGTTCGAACTTTTTCATCTCCGTTAACATACTTCATGACTTGATGGAGAGTAAATGGGACGACAGAGTTACGATGAATCCATTGTCATCCCAGCAACAAATTATATGAAGTGTCAGCGTCGATAACATAGAACATCACCTCAGATCTTAGGTCCCCAAACTAACATTTGAGTTTAATCTTTCCCATTGGGCGCATACCATTGGCGTTGAAATCATAAACGGTAGTTTAAGTAGTGCTCAATCGGTGAGTGGGGATTCCCAAGTACTGTATGACCTGGCGGGGCATGATGCTCAATGCGGATCCTGGATCCACCTAAATGCGACTTACTTCAGACGATCTAATATACCATGTGATGTACAGGGGCCTATCTGTTTTCCCTAACCTGCATGTCGTCTGGAGTGAAGGTTATGCAGGGGGCATGTTGAGAGGCATAGAGGCAGTCTTTATCATCTTCCTTCTGGGGTTCAGCCAGAATCTGGGCCATGAAAACCTCTGCATCGGCTAAAGCTTCTCTCAGAGCTTCCCTTGTTGACTTGGACAGTCTCACGAGCTCGTAAAGGGTGATCCTGGCCGGGATATTGGCCAGTTAAACCAAGACATCAAAGTGAGAAGGTGCTGAAGATCCTTCTGCTTTGTCCTTCGGAAGGGCCTAGGCATATTGAAGCTCCTTTTGCTTCTCTACGGGTTGCTTTGTGGATTGCTTGGTTGGCTCTGGGGTGGATTTAGGCGGATTTGCCACCATTTCATCGTATTTCTTTAAGTATGACTGACCCGAGCGGGTCCCTGCTATGAGTAGCGCATTCGATTCTATAGCAAGGACGATTATCTCCTCCTCCGAATCAATTAACGAGAGGACATCAGTTTCTGCTTCTCGGGAGGAAGCACGTACCACATTGCAAGGCGAAGCTTTTGATGTGCCCCTGAACTTTCTGTTGATAACATTAGTCCATTGTTGGCCTTCCACAAGGTCAGGATGAACCCACATGATTTCTCCCTGAGGAGTAGGAACAAATACAAGACTTTTCTTCCGCTGGTGAAATGGATTTGTATAGAACACCCTTAGTTCCCCTTTCGGGATGGGAACTACTCCGGTCGGCGTTGGAGGCTAGACCCCAAACTAAAGAAATGATGTCATATTTGGTGTCACTTTCTTCTGCTCCAGGTGAAGCTTGAGCACCTCCGCATCAATCAAAGCTTGAAGAATGTCTTTGAAGACATAACAACTCTTGGTAGGGTGCCCCAGCATCCTGTGGCACAAGCAATAATTGGGGTTGTCGATCTTGTCAACCTCCTCAGGATGTCTAGCTTTAGGAAGTTTCAGTCTGTTACTCTTGTTGAGTAACTTGAATAATGAATCTATATGCTCATCCTTGAAGGAGTACTGTTTGTTAGCACGTGATTAGGTTGAAGAGATACTCTCTCTAGCCGGTTGGGGCTTAGAGGGAGACTATGTCTCTTTTGCCAGTGTGTCCTTCCTTTTAGCTTGGAAAGACACTTCTGGCGCGCGCGCCTTGTCAACTTCTTGAGTCTGGGCTTGTTTTCTTCTGTCTTAACCTTGATGGTAATCTCCTCTTCATGTTCACCTTGCAAGACCAACTGCTTTCAGGTGCGGCTTTCCGCTACTCTTATTTGAGTTAGGAGTGAGGTTTACAAATTGTGGTTGCATATTTTTACCAAGGTGGCCTAGGTCATGCCACTGGGACATCGAAGTGCCATATTCCAAAATCTCTTTACAAATGCTTTAACTGACTCTCCTTTTCGTTGCTTCGTCGTCAGGGGAGTTGGCATGGTAATCTCTGAGTCAACTTCGAATAAACGGGTGATGAAAAGCTTCTCCAGATCACCATAATTCTTGATAGAACCTTCTTGAAGCTTCATGAACTATTCAAAAGTAATCCCTTTTAGGGTGTTGATGAACAAACGTACCAGGATGGCATCATTTGATACTACATTCCCTATCTGAGACTTGAAGTAGTATATGTGCTGGTTTGGTGACCCCTTACCGTCGAAGGCCTGCAGGGTCAGAGCTTTAAACTTAGGAGGGTACGGGACAAGATCCCACTCAGCCGGGTACGGTTGAACCACTCTTGCTTCTTGTAAGCCTTTCCGACTGGCAAGTGCTTCAAGACGTTGTTTCAGTTTACTTATTCTTTTGGAATGAGTGCTCTTATTCTCTGAGTTGCCTTCCTCTTGGAATAGAGATTTGGACAACTCAGAGTTCGAATGCTCCTCCTCCTCAGTATGTGCAGAAGGTGAGCTTTCCCCTTCCTTCTGTATGCCTTTGAACTTCTTGGAAGGCATCTTGGCCTTAGGCTTCTTCTTTTTATCCTCAATCAATTGCAAAAGTATCTGCTTGAGGCTATCGATAGATTCTTGTTGAGCACGATCATACAGAGTTGCTCCCTCTGGGTCTGAGCTTGCTGCTTAAAGCGTCTGGCCATTTTTTTTCAGGAGTGCTTTTCATATATGCAAAGGCTTCTTTCTCTACAGAAGAGTTTGAGGCCTGTGATTCTACGATAGTAGAGTGTGACTCGCTTACTTCGATGCCCCGGGCTAGGGCACTGTAGTCCATCGGGGCTATTACGCCAGTTAGAGTGCGAGTATGCCGGTATACTCCTTCCGGCTCAGTACCAGACTCGTCAGAGCTGACTATTGGCTGCTTCCACTTAGTCTTGCTTGGCGTAATGCTTGGACCTACCACATTTGCAGTAATTTTAGGGTACTCCATATCAGAGAAATTTCTCCTTGTGCGGGAAAGACGCCTTTTGGCCCAGCGAAAGACTAGCATAAATGATAACCGTTTGAACACTGACTGTTTGCAGTGGCATTCAGAGAGCACCGTTGTGATGAGCTATTCACAACAGCATAGTAGAGTGATTTGATGGACACTTCTCTTTTTTGTCAAGAATCTCTTAGATCCATCAGAGGGGGATCAAAAAGACCAGCCTTGAGTCTCCGAGGACGAGGACTTTTCAACTCTTTTCTGACCCTAGACGTCGGAGAGCGAATGTTAACTTTGCGAGTTTCAGTGACGCAAGGTTCAGAAACGCGGAGTTAACGTTCTGTAGAAAAGATACGGCGCTCGCGTTTTGGCTTTGAGACGCGAGTCTCGCGCCTCTACTGAGAAAAGACGCGGACCTCGCGTTGCTGATTGTCGCATTTGCCTAGCGACATTTGAGAGATGTGAACTTTGCGAGCCTCACGTTTTAACATAGAGACGCGGGTCTCGTATTTTTGAGAAGAGATGCGGACCTTGCGTAGCTGAACATCGCATCTGCAAGGTAGGGCCTCTGCAACGCGAGCCTCGTGAGCTCTGCGCTTTGGTATCCAGACGCAGACTTCTGATGCTATTCAGAAGAGACGCGGGATTTAACCTCGCGTCCTGTATCTGCTAGACAGCTGGCTTTTCTAGCTTCTTCCATCTGTTATCGACATGCGCGACGCCTTTGATAATATTCAGCATTCTAGTTATGCTTCACGGTTATTGGGGACCCCCGGTAACCTGAAGCTGGGGAAGAGAAGGGATGTGGCAAGATTAACCTTCAATGATGTTGGCCTCGCGGATCTCGTGGGAGACGTTGACACGGACCAAGCACGTGACGCGACCAGAAATGGCGCTGTTTGCGCATGCCATCTTTGGGTAAGTCTCCGAAGGGACTTGAGAGCGGATCTCCGAGGACATCCTGCGGTACCGCCGTGCCATCCTATGGCTCTTGAGCCAGAAGAGAGGAACTCTTCAAATTTTGCCTATTCGAATTCCACAATGAGTGACTCAACCATTTTTTCCATGAAACTGGCGTCATTTTGCGTCATAACTTGCATCAGTGGAGAAAGTAGTCCCCAGCGGAGTCTCCATCTCTTGTACGGGGAGGAATGTTGAAAGTGTATTGCAAATTTTTTTTGAATCAATGAAAAGGTACGACCACTCAAATCTCAATCACAAGAGAGAAGACACTCAAGCTCAGATCTTCTCTTTGTTTAAGGTTGGGTTCTTTGCGTAGGCGTGGAAAGTAATTCTTATTTTTTGTTGACTGGGTGAACGTCAAGCTCTTCTGGAAGTCTTCTCCTTGGATCACAGATGGAGTAGCACAACTCCTATCCAATAAAATATCAAAGAGACTTAGGCAAAAACTTGAACTCAGCAAGTTGGCTATTTATCAGCATTCATCAGCTGAAAATTCTGAACTCTCTTCAATAGCAAACTGAGCTATTTATGGGGTTTCAGGGATAAAATTGTCTCCTAAAAACCCTCCATAATGGGGGTTAACTCCCCTCATTATGTGAGCAGTACTTGACCCAGCAATGGGGGTAGTTATAACGGAGACGCATGGCTCCTCTGCAGTTGGAAAGCGGGCTTAGCATTTAGCCGTTGAGATAACGCTAGACGTGAGTCTTGAGCTCCGCATTTGGGTGCCATGGTGGTGTTGAAACGCATGCTTCAAACTCTGTGTCGAGCTTCTCATCTAAGATGCAGGTCTTGAGCTTCGCGTTTGGGCACCACAGAATGCGAGCTTTGAACTCTGTATCGAGCTTCGCTTATGAGACGCAGGCTTCAAGCCCTGTGTCTAATTATTGAAGTGGTGCTAATACGCGAGCTTTTATTTCTACGTCTTGGCATTGTAGTGGTGTTGAGACGCGAGCTTCGAGCCCTGCATTTTGGCTCTACATGAGTGGCTTCGATTAGCCTCGCGTCTGAAGCATGGACCCTGTTATATGATGACTTGTCTTCAGTAATTTTTAGATAGTCTACAAGCTCGTTCGAGACTGCAATCTCTGGCAACATTCAATACAAGACCTATAGAATAGTTAAGAATTGAAAGCTCAAGTGTGGATAAGAGAAAAATAAAGATTAAAAGTGAAGATAGCTCAAGAAAATACTTTTGAAAAATCTTCTTAAAGATAAAAAAATTGAGGCTCTAAAACTTGTAGAAAAACTTTATGAAAGATGAAAAATTTTAGCTCTTGAAAAATTGATTGTAAAAACTTAACTAAACCCCAATTTATAGGCCTCAACTAAAAATTAGCCGTTGAGGCAAAACGGCATAAATAGCCTCAATCGATCGTCAATGACTACATTTTTAGCCGTTAGGGCCTGTTGGATGAGAGAACAAATTGTTCTCACAGAAGTTGGTTGACTTCACGATCGACCGATCATGAGCATACTTGCCCTCTGTTAATCGGTCGACCATGCAGTCGTCCGGCCCGAGAGAATAAGTTTGCTCTCAAGCCATCAGTCGACCGCCCGGTTGACCGCGTGCACAAGCCGGTTGGCTTGTGACACATCCAGTCGATCGACCTAAGGCTAAAAACCCATTTTTGTTTATTTTTAAAATCTTTTTAAAACCAAAATAAATTTCTATAAAATCTAAAAAAGAAGTTCTTGTAAATACTTTAAAGTACAAATATGTGTGATCAATAATCAATATTATAGTTATCAAATTTTTATGTGCACTAGGATCATGACACGTCCCACCTCATCAGACCACCCAAAACAAACGACAAGACATGCCAGCAGATTACTTTCCTGAGTATCATTCAGCCATTCCTGAGGGCATTTCTCCTTCCAAGGACACCGTTACCCTGAGAACTACCATACTTTGAGCATCTTCCTGAGCACCACCCAGTCATTCTCAAACAACTCCTCTCGCTCTAAGCGAGACACCCACAACAACTAACCTCATTGATCTTCACCTTCAATTCAGCTTGCAATACTCTCATGATTCGTAGAGTCAGTTATGCCGTTGGATCATCTCACGTTTTGAACATTTGAATAGTCCTTACTCTAGTGCGGACGGCTACAGTCGGCAGCACGGATTACTCCCAACAATCAAGAGCATAATCCGAGCAATTATGAAAAATTCTAATGTGTAAATCCTGCTGTTATGGAGATTCGTGATATCCGCACATTTGTTACAATGTGCAGGGTATTATACACTTAAACCCCCGTCAAGCAAGGGGACGGATGAAGAGATTGTAAATAGAGTATAACTCTACTGAGTTTACTATAATCTCTTGAAAATAGTTAATTCTCCCCTTCCTCCTTGTGATTTTTTTTCAAATTGGATTTTCACGTAAAAATATTATCTCCTTACTTACTCTTTGTATGTGAATCTCTTAGTTACCTTTATTCTCTGTGGCGTGAAATCAACCGCTCGATCAGTCATTTAGAAAAATCTCCACCACAAATATATATTACAAACATATGAATTCTTTTTTTGAGATATCAAATACAAGTTTGAAAATATAAACTATATTTAAAATTATTTTTTCAAAAACTAAACTTTAAGCTTAAACAAGTTAAATTAAAACTTGTATAAAATATAAAAACAAATTTCCCATGCTCTATTGAAGGACAAATGTGAATGGACAAATTCCAATACACATATCAAATAATTAAAACTTGTTTTTGAGAATTTCTTCTCATAAAATAAACTTTTCATAAATAAAATTATAACTCATCAAAATAAGTTTATTTGATCAAATAGAGCTCTAATATGTATGGATAAAATTCAAAACATATAACAAACTATAAAACTCATTTCTTTGAGATATAAATCATATAAAGCTCATTTTATTTCTAAAACAAACTCTTGAAAACTAAACCACAAATTTTAAACTCAATGAAAATTAACATAGAAAACTTGTGTGTGTGTAAACTTAAGCAATCAAATCTAATCTAAACTTTATAAAACTTCTAAATACTTATAAACTTTTTTACAAAACTTTAAGTCTTCTTTTTCTTGAACTTCATCTTTTAAACTTGATCAAAACTTAATTCTTTTGAGCTAGAGTTCTTCTTGAGTACATGATATGGTGCTTGAGCTCTTGAATCAATACGTGTTAGCTTTAAATCTTAACTTTGAGTCTATTGATGAAGCTAAATACCAAACTAAGATCTTGATTAAACCTGTAGACTTCAACATCACAAAATCATTAGTATCATAACTACATGAGTTAATCATCATCAAAACTAGAGTGATGGGCCTTTGGGCAAACACCTATAACCTAAAAATCCTATTTAGAATTAGGTTTCTACTTTTCTAGAGAATTTAGAATTAGCAACTAGATCTATTGAAAAGAATAGTTAGCTCTTGATAACACCTTTGATCATGCTTATTCTTCTCTTAAAAATTTGGCAAACAATTTGTATGTCTGCTACTCCTTAACTCTTCCAACCAAACAAGGCGTCGATGTGGGTCAGAACCTCCCCCCCCCCAATACTCAAACAATAATAATGAAATCTACCTAGCCACTACCAATATCAATTCCACCAAAGCCACAACTTGAATTGCACTACTAGTACTAGTACACCAAGTTGGCCACTGTGGGAGAGAGAGTCTAAAATCTATTGGGTAGAGTTTTTTTAACTCATTGGTGATGGCCGAGAGTGATAGAAGCACGCACAGGTGCAAAGGTGCACAGACCAGTCGACTTATCATATTGATAAGCCGACCACTGAGATCACCAAAATTTCTGTTGAGGTGATTAATCGACTACTATATTTGGCCTAGTCGACTACTGTAGTTAGCCAACATTCTATTGGAGAGGATTAGTCGACTACTGACACTGGACTAGTCGACTAATAGAGCCAACCTGACACTTTTGAGTTGGATCTGAGTTAGATTCTGGATTCGTTTCTGATCCGAATTTAGATCTGTTGGTTTTTTTCTTCATGAACTCTTTAGCTATATATTGAGGGATCTTGTCCCTATAATTGTAACCTGAATTGACTGATTTGAATAAGATCTCTCTTTCTGACCTGAGGACGTAGGCAATTGCCTAACCTAGTTAAATCTGTATTTCTCACTTTCTTTCTCGTTTATTTGTTCCTACTGTGTTTGTGATTATTTTAACAACATACTTTGGTGTTTACAAAAGAGCTCCGGTGGGTACCCAACAAGTGGTATCAAAGCTTTCCAGGTTTCGTTGGAAAGTTTCGTTCGGGTGGAGCAAATCGCTTTAGAAAATGGTCGACGGTTTCATTTAGAAGTAAAGATCCGATCTTTATCTATTTAGATTTATTTTCCCAAATTGTTTTTGCGTTGCTTTGTTGGATTTGCTGGAGTAGATGGCTGTGAATATTCAACCCATGGTGAAAATCATAAAAATTCATCTGTCAAAGATAGTTAAAGATTGACATTGTGAAGTTTGACAACATGAACAATTTTGACATGTAGAGATGCGAGATGATGCTCTACTTTTGGAGAGAAAACTAGAGGAGACTTCTGAAAAAGACTGGGACAAGATGAATAAGATAGTGTGTGGTGTCATAAGATCTTGTTTAGCACAAATATCAAGTACCTGTGATGGCCGAGGCTTCAGTGAAGAAAATTTGAGAGTTCCCAGAGGGCAAGTACTTGACCAAGAGAATAAAGAATCGCTTGCTCCTAAAGAGGAGGCTTTATCACTTTCAATTGAAGAAAGATATTTTGATTAGTGAATATATGAATAGTTATACAAAGCTTCTTGCGGATTCAGCTAACGTGGATGTGATGATCGAGGACGAGGATAAGGCGTTAATTCTTTTGAGTTCTCTTCCTGACGAGAACTACGAGACCTTCATTCTCACCCTAATCAATAATAAACAATCCCTTAGTTATAATAAAGTTTCTTCTGTTCTTATAAATCATAAATTAAGGAGGAAGAAAAAGAGTCTTCCAATAGTACATCGGTAGAAGCATTGACGGTAAGAGGCAAGAGTTCCAATCAAAAGGGTAAAGGTGTTCGTGGTAGATCAAATTTCAGAGCCGATTTCAGATAACTGAAGAAGAACCAGTATTCCTTCTACAAAAAGATAGGGCACTAAAAGATTGATTGTCTAAGATCAAAGATAAGGAGTCAAAGCCTAAGGCAAATCTCGCACAGGTGGTCAATTAACAGGATGATGGACTTCACGGGTAGGTGGACCGGATTTGAACTCATCGGTATTTTCATTCTCAGTCAGTACTCCTACTGTTGGTTACTCAGGTGATTCTAAGTGGATATTAGAATAAAATGCTACCTACCATGTGAGTCCCAGTAGAGATTGGTTTTCTAGCTTCGAGAAGCTAGATAGTTGTTCCATTGTCATGAGTGATGATCATTCATGCAACATGAAAAAGATAAGTACAATCCTTGTTAAGATATTGATGGGATGGTACAGAAACTGAAGGAAGTAAGGTATGTACCTCAATTGAAGAAAAATCTTATCTCTGTTGGTGTCTTGAAAGCATTGGGTCTAGAGATACTAATAGAGATGATGTTCTCAAGATACTTAGAGACTCGATGGTTGTATTGAAGGGTGTCCGACTCAATAACCTATATTACATGAAGGGTAATATAATTACAGGGTAAGTGGCGACTTCTATTAATTCAATTGATGATTGTACCCGGCATGGCGCAAAAGGCTCAGACATATAGGTGAAAATTCTTTGCATGCTCTTGCAAAGTAAGATTTGTTTAAAGGTGTCAAGACCTGCAAATTGGAGTTCTGTGAGCATTGCGTCATCGACAAGAAGACCGAGGTGAAATTCAGAACCGCCATTTATTGAACCGAGGCACACAGATGTTTGGAGGCCTACCAAGGGTGGCTGAAAGGATGAACATGACCTTGCTGGAGAAGGTTCGTTGCATGTTATCCAATGCTGGATTATTTAAATCTGTTTGAGTTGAGACATTGGCGCATGCTTGCCATCTTATTAACAGGTTGTCTTCATCTGCGATAGGAGGTAAAACTCCCTGAAAGTTTGATCAGAAAATTTCTTAAGACTATAACTCACTTCGAGTATTTGGTTGACCGGCCTATTACTATGTCAAGAAAGACCAGTTGGGTCTGAGAGTGAAGAACTGTATGTTTATGAGTTTCAAGAAAGGTATGAAAGGCTACAACGTTTGTGATCCAAAGGACAAGAAGATCATATTGAGCAGGGATAT
Source organism: Agave tequilana (assembly GCA_038442645.1). Taxonomy (NCBI): domain Eukaryota; kingdom Viridiplantae; phylum Streptophyta; class Magnoliopsida; order Asparagales; family Asparagaceae; genus Agave; species Agave tequilana. Next base: position 53,765 of record JAVJIF010008255.1, read on the forward strand.
CACATTTGACGAGGCTTCAATAGTGAAGCCTACAGACTCTCAGCGGGTGGAAAGTGAGAAGATCAAAAGGATATCACAGCAGATAGGGAGTAATGCTACTCCACCATGTACAGATAGCTCAGTATCATTCGAGATCATACCTGAGATGACACAGAGTGATGATCATATAGCCAATGAGGATGCTGACGATGTCAAGGACAGGTTATGGGTGATGTCTAGAATTCTATTGCAATTGAAAGAGCCCGAAGAAATTCACGTAAGCCCAATTAACTCACTACAATTATAATTGTGTCCTATACTCTTTCAGTCATTAAGGAGGTAGTCTCATCTATATATAAGAAAGCTGAAATCAGTTCGGAGTCTAAGATGTGAAAGGATGTCATGATGAAAGAGATGAACTCTCTCCATAAGAATGATACATGAGCACTGTCAGAGTTGTCCAAGAAAAAGAAGGCTATTGGTTGTAAGTAGGTGTCCACAAAGAAATAAGGATCTCTACATGGTGATACTGTATTCTACAAAGTCAAATTGGTAGCTAAAGGTTATGCGCAATAAGAAGTCATTGACTACAGCAAGCTATTCTTATATGTTGTGAAGCGCTCGTCGATTCAGATATTATTGGCACTGGTGGCACAATACGAGTTAGAAATTGATCATATCAATATAAAGATCACTTTTCTCCATGGCGATCTTGATGAGGGGATCATTATGTCTCAGCCTACAGAGTTCAAGACTGCAAAAAAAGAGAATATGATGTGCAAGTTGAAAAAAATTACTTTATGGGCTAAAACAATCGCTAAGGCGGTGGTACAAGCATTTTGACAACTTCATGTGAGATAAGAGGTACACACAAAGCCATTATGACCCATGTGTTTGCTATAATAAGCTATCAGGTGGAGAGTATATTTATCTACTGTTATAGGTAGACGATATGCTCATTACTTCTAAAAGTAGATACACAATTGATAAATTGAAGAAACAATTATCTTCTGATGAAGGATCTTCGTGAAGCGAAGAAGGTGCTAGGCATAGAGATTGAGAGAGACCGAAAAAGTGATAAGGTTTGCTTGATGCAAAAGGGGTATCTACAAAAGGTACTTCAGAAGTTCAACATAAATGATGATATAAAGTCTGTAAGTATACTATTGGCCCTTCATTTCATGTTAAAAACTACTATGTCTCCCATTACTATTGAAGAGCGTGAGTATATAACTCATGTACCCTATGCTACCGCACTTAGTAGTTGATGTATGCAATGGTGTGTACGAGGCTTGCTTTATCCCAAGCTGTCTCAGTAGTTAGCAGATACATGCATGATTCTGATAGGGACTATTGGGAGACAGTGAAGTGGATTCTATGCTACATCAAAAGTACCATAGATGTTAGTTTGATGTTTGAGAAGGATACTATGGGTAAGCAAGAGTGTTTCGGATATGTCGATTCCGATTACGCGGAAGACCTTGACAAGCGTCGATCTATGACAGGGTATGTATTCACATTGGTCTAAGCACCGATAAGTTGGCGCTCTATTTTACAGTCTACTATCGCTTTGTTTACTACAGAGACTGAGTATATGCCCATGATGGAGGCTATGAAGGAGGCATTTGGCTCAAGGGTTGCTTGACAGCTGGGCGATTGATTAGGATTTATTGAAGATAAATTGTGAAAGCATGAGTGTTATCTATTTGGTAAAGAACCATGTTTATCATGCAAGAATGAAGCACCTCGACATCAGGTTTCACTTTATTCAGAAGATTCTTGATGAGGGTGACACCGAGCTAAAGAAGATTCACGCGAAAGAGAATCCCGTCGATATACTTACCAAGGTTGTTTCGAGTGTAAAGTTCGTGTATTGTAAGAAGTTACTCCACATCCTTTAAGTGGCTTGAGTTTGATGGAGCTCATTTGGGTGAACTATGGATGACCTGATCCCCTGGGCGAGGGTACGTAGCCAACCATATTGGTGCAGCGCAGTTAAGTCGACATGATGCTTTGTGTGTTCAGCTCAGAATTGAGAAATCTTTACTTAGGTGGAGAATTGTGGAAAAGAGAGTCTAAAATCTATTGGGTAGAGTTTTTTAACTCATGAGTGATGACCGAGAGTGACAGAAGCATGCACAGGTGCAAAGGTGCACAGACCAGTCGACTTTCATATTGATAAGTCGGCTACTGAGATCACCCAACTTTCTGTTAGGGTAATTAGTCGACTATTGTGTTTGGCCTAGTCGACTATTATAGTTAGCCAACTTTTTGTTGGAGAGGATTAGTCGACTACTGAGATTAGACTAGTCGACTAATAGAGCCAGCCTAGCACTTCCGAGTTAGATTTTAGATTCGTTTTTTTAGATCTATTAGTTTTCTTTTCTTGTGGACTCTTTGACTATATGTTGAGGGGTATTGTCCTCATACTTTGTAATATTAATTAATTGATTTGAATAAGATTTCTCTCTCTTTCTGCCCCGAGAACGTAGACAATTGTTGAACCTCGTTAAATCTGTGTTTCTCGCTTTCTTTCTCGTTTATTTGTTAATGTTGTGTTTAGGATTGTTATGTGACATACTCTGGTGTTTGCACAAGTTCTCCGGCAGGTCCCCAACAGTCAGCGGCATGGAAGCCTCTCTTCTAGGCGTTTAAAGCATTGAGCTCAATGTGATTTGTGGCCCACTGCACTCATTTTGGCTCCCACAAAATGAACAAAGAGACACCCACTGCACGCAACAAGTCTCCCCTCTTTACTATCGCTAGCTAGTTTGTAATTATCAACAACAAATTTGAGCAACACACAAAACGGACCCAAAAGGACTTTTGCAATGCAGAAGAAAATGCCATACACCAAAGTACTACAGCTACAGGAATCTAGGTGACTTCATAACTATGAAATCACAAGACCAATAACATTTGAAAAAGAGCAAATAAATTGATGAGCTAATGTAGAAAAGCATGATCCGTTTGAACTCTTCAAAAAGATTTTACATTAATGTAAATGTTATTAGAAAGCAGAGAAAGAGCAATAAAAGAAAGGAAAAGAAAAAGGAAAAAGGAAATGAAAAATAAAAATCTCTCAGCTGTTCGCACATCTTGATTGAGTTAGAGCTAGCTATCATATTAGAAAAATGAAGAATAAGAAGAAGAGGAGCACCTCCTTCATGTACTACACCTCTTCTTCTTTTTCTTCACCATCTCCTTGAACGAACGGATGCAATTTGATCGATGCACGTCTTCGATCCTTCACCTATTGTGCAATGGATTCGGGCCTGTGGGCACTGCTCTCTTGTCATCGTCCAACGCAGTACTAGTGCAGTTCTTCTCGATCATGAGCTTAGGACTTCTGCAGCTATCCATAATCCTCTTCTTGGAGTTGTCGGCGAGCACTGCGGCCGATCTCTTGTGGTTGCCCTTAGCTTGAACGAACGTTCTTGATCCCACCACTTCTCGACCCAATACTTGTTCGCTGACGCTGAAGACAACTAGCAAGAGAAATGCAGCCAAAGCCACCCGAGTGCTCCTCCTCATTGCTTGCTTGCTGTGCGTGAGAGGCGAAGGGAAACTTTAAGTGGAAAGGGGGCAAACAAAGGGGAAAGGTAGAATGGAGGGTCAAACTTGAAAAAGGAGGCAATAACTAAGGTTCCTCGGATTTACAGATGATGCATTATGATGCATCGATCGACATCCCCTCGATAGGTTTAATAACTCCACCAAACGCCATTTATGGTCGCCTCCACGAGACACCAGAAAGAGAAAAATAAAAAGAACCTAAAAGGCTTAAAATTTATATCTAATATATTCAAAACCTATTGTAGCTAGTAGCATATAAAGAAATCCTCAATAAAACAAACAGAAATGTATCCTGTTGTTGTAGCTATATGGCGCACACATACTCCATTCCCATTCTCATTCCCATTTCCATTCTCTCTCTAAAACAGAGAACTGTGGCTCAAAGAATTCCCCCTTTCTTTTTACTATTAATAAAAAAAGGGCTGGCCTCTAAGTTTGACAAACGAAGAAAGAAGAAGAGAAGAGGACAAGAGGACAGGAGATGAACTGATGGAAGCTAGAGAGGGGAACGGGAAAGAGGGGATACGGCGACGGACAGAACAAAGCTGACCCCTTCAACCTGGAGAGTATTTTGTCGGGTTTGGGCATCTTCGGTTGCCGTTTCTCTCATTCTTGAATGAATTTTTGAGGGTACGTGGGGCTCACTGCTCTGTCTCTCTCTCTCTCTCTCTCTCTCTCTGTGAGATTGACGAACGCTAGCAACCAGAAAATTACAAAAAACCTCAACAACTGCATCTCTCTTTTCTTCTTCTTCTAAATATTTCATCGTATAGTGTAATATATTTTGTAATGTGGTAGATTTTCTATTCAGTCAAAATGCAACACAAGAAGATACATCAGTTTTCACTGACCAGATGTCATGGGATTTGTCAAACTATTGTGATAAGAGCACCGAACTCTTCTCTCAAGATTTCCGGAGACGGTCTCTTGGGAGCTCAATCATCTTGAAAAGACTGCAAGCTGAATGAAAATGATTGATATGTATGGTTAACTGCTTTGTTTAATATAGATTAAGCTCTTGGTGAAAATAAGAGCAGGGAGTAAAATTCACTAAAAAAAAAATGCGCACACATTCAAAATGTTTGCTACTGTATATTTAAAAGTAAAAAAAAAAAAAAGTTCATAAATTACTAGAAAGATAAACAAATTTGAGTAAATTGTCAGTAAAATTAATGTTACAAACTTTTTGTATATATGCTCATCATCAATTTTATTTGCTAATAATGATATGCATAGACACTTCAAAAGTTGGACATGCTGTTCTATACATGCACTTCAAAGTTGCCCTTATTATTCCTCTGACATCATAGATCCTGCTTTTGAAATGCACAAGCAAATGTTTGATCCTCAGGGATTGACTGAGGCCGACAGAATCTAGCTGCTCCACCTATTTGAAAAAATTCCTCCTCCACTCAAGATCATAAGCTAGAACTAATGTCGCAAAGTTCCCGGCACTACTGGAATTCCTCACACTGCCAACTCCTCATTCCTCGTGTGCATCTAAAAGCTATACAAGTCTGTAGTTTTGGCATCTCTGTAGGAAGCGAGCTAAAGATATTGGTGTTCAATTTTCAGTGGGGGGCATGATAAGAGATTAGTATTCTATTTTCAAAGAGGTCATGATGTGAGCAAGGACCACCCAAATGGTGAAAATAACTGAATGGGAGAAGTTAGAAGCCCCACTTAACATTTCATTCTCCTGGCTCCATTATTTTTCCCAGCACATGAGCCTCCAGCTACATGGTATTCAATTATGAAAGTTTTGCAAGGGTTTTTTTTTTTTTTTTTTTTTGTGTTCATTCTGATTTTGGTTTTATTAAATTCGTTGTTATCCATGTATATTTTTCTTTATTCTTTTTCTATCATGTCTATGACCTTCCAACTCAGGCTCATAATCCATTTGGGATTTCTATGGTCATTATTTTCAACCGGAGACTTTTTAATGTTGCAAACACATCTTGAATCAAGCGCCACGCCGTTTGAATAGCACCATTTTTTGTGAGTTTAACCAGTGATATTACTTTAACAGTGCCAGTGGTTGTCATTTTGATCATATAACACCGGAATTATTAACTCTAATTTAAAATTTTAATATCTGTTTAATGTGTATATAAAAAATAATTAGAGAAAATAATTTAATTACTTTTATATGATAATGAATTCGATCACTTAGTTAATAAAAAATTAATTATGTTTGAGCTCTAGATAAATTTTAATATCTATGTGAGGTGAGATAGATAAATACGAAGTTATATACACACACACAGCAGTGATCCGATAGAAAGCTAGCCTATGTGAGAAGATGAGAAATGAGCACAAGAGCCGTCAGATTAATTTCTGAGTGATTGAGATTAGATTTGGAGTAAATAAAACTAAAACCCAAAAACTAAATTAATTAACCCAAAACTAATCTCAACCAATCAAAAAACTAATCTCAACCACCCAAAAGATAATCTGACGGCTCCTGTGATCCTTTTTCATCTTCTCACCTAACCTAATTTTCTCACCGGATCGCTACTACACACACATACATGTATACTTGTTGTTTGGTCGAAAAAGTATGCTCGATGTAATGTTTCTTTGAGTAGCTGAAAAGTGACAGTGGAACGATTCCGATTACAAAAGAGAGAAGAATAACTGGTTCTCCCCTTTATTTAAGGCTGGGTTCTTTGTGTGGCGATGGAGAGTGATTCTTGTTCTCCGTTGACCAGCTGTATGTCAAGCTTCTCTTCAGGACGCTCTTAAAGATCAATCAGAAGGGAGCTCTTTTTTTAACACACTAGGTGTTTAGAGTCCACTGATTTCTCCTTTCCGAAAAAGTAAGAGGAAAGTAAGATACTTTTAAGTTGAGAATTCTCAGCTCTCAAGTAAAAAGCTTCTATTTCTCTTCTCTCGCTTCCTCTCCAAAAGCCCTATTTGCTCCAAAAAGAGTCCCACCCGTCTTCATAGCTCCTTAGGCTATTTATAGGGAGTCATAGGGGTATTATCGTCCCCTAAAATTCCTCCATAATGGGGATTAACTCCTACATTACGTAGGAAGTTAATTGACCCAGTAATGGGGATCAGTTATAATAGAAACGCGGGTTTCGCGTTGGGTGCAGACCTCACATTGCTTGTTGCAGATGCAAATGTCTCAGTCAGAACGCAAAATTGCTCTAACCCGCATTTGAAGTGAGACACAGGGTTTCTTAGACCTGCGTCTAAAGTGGAGTGCAGAGTTGCTCCGATCTGCGCTTGAAATAGAATGTAGAGTTGCTTAGACCTGCGTTTGAAGTGAGACGTGGGATTCCTCAAACTAGCGTCTGAAGTGGAGCGCACAGTTGCTCAGACCTGAGCTTGAAATAAGATGTTGAATTGCTCAGACCCGCATTTGAAGTGAGACACGAGATTCCTCAGACCCGCATCTTAAGTTCGTATTTCTTCTTAGACGCGAGGTCCACATTTTAATTGAAACGCGACCTTCGCGTTGGGAGGTTCACGTCTGATGACTTATCTTTAATGATTTTTAGACAGCCTACAGAACTCCCTTCAAAGTTTTCGATACTCCACAGCTGACTTGGATGGATCTTGGAATACTTTGGACTTCATGTTGATTTCAGACTCTCTGCGATTGGACTGGCAACCTTTCGAGATGTCTGAGCTTGATCATGTCTGGATTTTAGTTGTCGTGGGTGTACTATTGAACTGCTTGAGGCCTCCAAGGAAGATCATCACAAGTGTCTTAGAAACTCAGTCTAGTACTTGTTATGAGCTCTGATTTATTTGTAGGTGTATTATTAAACTTGTAGAGTTGTCGATTATTTTTGCCAGTGTACTATAGAACTGATTGCAGAAGCAAAGACATTCTCCTCATATGTGAGAGAATGCGGACCTCATATACGCAATCGTCATGCAGATGCAAGCTTCAATGACATTGAGACGTGACACTTATTTGATGTAGAGACGCGACTCTCAATTGCAATTGAGACGCGACTCTCAATTGCAATTGAGACGCAGCTTTGAGAGGTGACTCTCAGTTTGAAACGCGAAGGTCGCGTTGGATGCTTCCAGACGCAGATGTGAGTACCGCGTCGGACGCGTGTCTGGCTCAGGCGAGCGCAAGATACGCGCCGCATATCTCGGCCACTGAAAGGCCTATAAAGGACTCGGTCTTTCAACAGTCAATTCACTTTGACTATTATCACTTCGATTAGACCCGCATCTGAAGATCATAAAAACTCTTAAGCTTTCTCAGAACCTATAAAGCCCCGAGCTTTTTTTCCAATCCTTTCACAGATTTCACTGTCGAGATGGCTCCAAAACCCACGTAAACTTTTTCTTCTTCGAGCGTTGCCGCTATACCGACCACTGTGGGTGGTTCTTCTTCTCAAGAAGCCCCCATTTCTAGTATGTTTAATGGCTTTCGCCATTAAAACACAAAGAGATATCGTCTCTTTACTTCTTTTTAAAGTTTCAAAACTTCTGTTGAAGTTAAACAGTCAACGCGGATCTCGCTGATTCGCATTTGATTTGTAAACGTGGTTTTCGTGTTGATGAGCAGAACGCGGGTCTCCGTGGTCCTCGAATTTTTTTTGCTTTATCAACGTGACCCTCACGTCTGCGAATTGAACGCGAGTCCAGGAGACTTCGTGTCTCGAGACTTTTGAACGCGGGTCCCGTTTTTGAGATTCTTGTTTGAGTCTCAGGACTTAAAATTTTTTCTAAGTATGGAGTCTAGACGCGGGCTTCATGTGAGCCTCGCGTTTTAATCACAGAATGCGAGTCTCATATGTTGAGCTCCGCGTTTGAACTCCGACACTTGTTATAATTTTACTATTTTCAAAGTGCTAATTTTGTGTTCTTCTCTTTGCAATGAGGTCTTCCTTAAATCCTCTGGCAAAGAGACGTTATTTTGGCCATGTAGGTGGACCGGATCTGAATGTTGTCCCTGGCCTTAGCAGGACCATGCTGGCTTTCATCAGGAAGGATCGAGAGCGGCGAACCAAGTTAAGTCAGGCAAGCTCGCAGACTCTCCAAGAACTCATCACGGATGAGAGATTTGAATCAGATACCCGTTCGCTACTAAGAAAGCCGGATTTTTTATTCGGAGACTCCACTAATGAGGATGTAGAAGTGATACTTGACGGCAGCTACAAGTGACTTCGTCAGCTTGGAGAGCGTCGCTTCTTTCTTTCAGACATGGAAATGATGTTTTCTTTGTCATCCATTCAGTCGATGTCCCTTCATCGACCGATGGAGTAGGATTTGACAGAGGAGTGATCGGCATAAAGCAAGTACTAAAATAAGAGAAGGAAGTGTGGGTTGATGTTACTGCTTTTGCGATTCTTCTGTAGTAGCGAAGTGGTTATACGGGTCGTATCCACAAGGAGGGAGAGCGATAGAAGCTTGATGCGGCTTTCAAAGTTCAAGAAGAAAGAAAATTCTTGTTTCCAAATAAAGAATTGAAAAGTGAAAACAAGTTATTGCTAAGAATTGTTGGAAAATATTTTGGTGGCTTGTAAAAGTGATTTTTTTCTTAGTTGTAAAAATGCATGGCTAACTTCCTACTAAGTGCTCCCACTAATTTATAACTTTTTGAAGATAACCTCACGATGGATCATAGGCAAACACAACCCTTGTGCATTGGAACTAATCACGTGAAAATCGAGTGAAAGTTCATCCTAAAACTTAGCCTTACACGGCAAAAACTCGGACATTCCCATATCAAGATCCGATAGAAGGCGCGAATAAGGGAAGACTCGAGTGCACTATTGGTATCGGCAAAGTTAAAAGGAAAAGTCTCTAACTTATTACAACAAGCAAAGTGCAAAACTCATAGATCATCAAAAAGCCATTTAAGTATGAAATATGCGAAGGTAAATACTTGTAGGAAGTTAGAGTTAGAACCTTCGTCTTAAGATGCCATAGCTCTCATTTGCACAAGGCTTGTTTGGCACTATTGACTCATGCGGGTTATCAAACAAGTGTTAGAAATTAGTGGGTTAGTAGTTAGTTAGCCATGCTAATGAGAAAGTTAGTTAGCCATAAAAAGAAAAGAAACAACAAAGGAAAAGAAGTGGAAAAGAAGAGAGTTACACTACAACAAGAAACAAATAAAGGGAAGAAGTAAAGAGCAACAAGTTTACACTACAACAATGAAGTAAAAGCAAATGCAAAGACAAGTAAATGGAAAGAAGGAAGAGAAGTAGTACTTGTATTATCTTGTCACCCTTCAAATACAACTCTTTACACACTCTCTCTCTTTCACTTTAATGGCTAAAACTTAAAACTAGAAGAAGAACAACAACAACAACTACAAACTAAAAACAAGATTACAAAATTTTCTATAACTCTGATCTGCTTACACTGAAGACCCCAGGGGGGTATTTATAGGCACCAGGAGAAAGGGGCCACGTGGGAAGCACGTGGCCCGAAGCGCAGGCGCGCGCGCCCAAAGGGCAGCGGAAACGCGGCCTGGGCCGCGTTTCCGCGGCCCTGCCAGGGCGGCGCGCGCCTGGCTTCGGGCGGCGCGTCGCCCAGTTTGTCTCCTATCAATTAGACCTCCTGGATTTGCGATTTGACTCCCTGGGCTGACAAAATCTTCACTCTAAAGTCAATGTCTAATTGGTAGGCTTTTAATCACCAATTAAATGGTGATTTTAGGTCTTCTTTTTCATTTGCACACCATGGACCTAGATTGAAGCAACCAAAGATTTATTAGCAAAATTTAACAATAAATGAATCTGAGAATGTGATGATAATTATGCAAAATTAGAGACTAATCACACCCCCATACTTATCTTTTTGCTCGTCCCGAGCAAAACAAAACAAAAATCAGAAAATTATTATACCACTTTCGCAAATGTCGCGGTTGCACTGAGCATGTGCAATAAGCCTTTAAACCTCTAGGTTTCCCCTAGAGGAGGAGTGTTGTCTCCTGAGGGTTTTCAGCGGATTGCACCCACAAAATCTAGTAAGTAAAGAAAAGAAGTTAGTTGTTTTAGAAATATTTTTTTTTAATGAAAAAGAATTTTCAATCATCTAAGTAAAAATAACCGAATGATGTAAGAATTAAGTTTAACCTTCATAAGTCCTCTTCTACTTTAGCCTTCATAAAAGAAGAAACTATGATTTTTCTTTAAATTTAGAAAGGATTTTGTACTTCTAACTCATTCTTTTATTTTTCTTTAGATAGATATGCATATGTGTAAGTGTGAGGTGCTTGGGATTTTTCAACTCAACTTTGAATATCATTTAATTTTATTAATATTACTTATTATTCTTGATTCCATTAGGCTTTCTACTTCACTTATGTAACACATATCAAACCGATGACTCCCAAACCAGATGGTCTTAGGGACCAGGTAAAAAAACACCCTTCAGGTCAAATATGCAAGTGGAGTAGGCCACGAAATCAATATATATATATATATATATATATATATATATATATATATATATATATATGGGCGTGAGTGATCATGCTTCTTGAGGCACAATTATCCAGCCTTTTTTTTTAATTATTATTTTTTTATTCAAGAGTTGTGTCTCTAAATCCCAAGCATGTGTATGTGAATAATGCATATTCTACTAAGGCTAAATAAAAGGTATGAGTTATTTTCCTTATCCCTCCTATCTTTTTAGTTAAACTATTCTTTCATGTTTACTTAGGCAAAAATAAAATTTATTACTAAGGTTCCCGTAATTCCTACAGTCTTTTGGTATTTTTATAAAGAGTATAAAATCTCTTTTCAATCTGGGTTTTTTTTTTTTTTTTGTGAAAGAAGGAAGAAAGAAAAAAAAGAAAAGTGTTAGCACCCCCCCCCCCCCCCACACCTATCGAATGCATTATCCTCAATGAATGCAGATGGAAATGCAAATGCAATAAATAGGGGGAAGGAATGATGTTACCGTCTTCGTAGACTCGGGCCGGCCAAGTGCAAATAGGCGAAAGAATGTACAGGGGGTAAGCATATAAACAATTTTTTTTTTTTTTGGGTCAGGTGTATGATGGGGCAAAAAGTGTCAGCACACTATCATCTGGAATCATCGACTCAGTGGTCAAGAAGGGCTTCAGCCTTTGCCCATTCACTTTAAATTCCGTGTTATTTTTAGGATCTGCAATAAGCACGGCACCGTGTGGGAAAACAGTGCGCACAATGAACGGTCCCGACCAATGAGTTTTTAGTTTCCCTGCAAAAATATGAAGCCTAGAATTGAACAGCAGAACCCTATCTCCCGGGACAAAGTTTTTCCGGGTTATGAATTGGTCATGGAAAAGTTTGGTCCTGCTCTTGGTGATTCATGCATTCTTATAAGCTTCATTCCGTATCTCCTCTAATTCAGAAATCTGCAGTTTCCTAAGTTCACCGGCCTTGGTCAGGTCAAAGTTGAGTTGCTTAATTGCCCAGAGGGCCCGGTGTTCTAATTCTACTGGCAGATGACAGGCTTTTCCAAACACGAGTCTGTAAGGAGACATCCTCAGAACTGTCTTAAATGCGGTACGGTAAGCCCACAATGCATCATTGAGCTTAACCGACCAATCCTTTCGGTTTTTGTCCGACAGTCTTTTCCAGAATGAGCTTGATCTGTCGGTTGGTGACTTCTACCTGCCCATTTGTCTGGGGATGATACGGGGTTGATAACTTGTGATTGATGGAATATTTTCGCATCAGAGTTTCAAAAACTCTGTTGCAAAAATGTGATCCATTATCACTAATTATCGCTCTCGGGGTGCCAAATCGGGAGAAGATGTTATCTTTAAGAAATTTGACAACCACTTTGTTGTCATTCGTCTTGGTCAGCACAGCTTCTACCCATTTAGAGACATAATCAACAGCAACCAAAATGAATTGGTTACCGAAGGAGTTGGGGAATGGCCCCATGAAATCGATACCCCAAACATCAAAGATTTCAACTTCAAGGATCGGGTTCAGGGGCATCATGTCTCTTCTAGAAATTTTCCCAATTTTCTGACAATTTGCACATGACTTGCAAAAATGATATGAATCCTTGAACAAATTGGGCCAGTAGAACCCACTTTGTAGAACCTTCTCTGCAGTCTTACGGGGACCGAAGTGTCCTCCGCATGCAAGATCATAACAAAAGCTGAGCACACTCCTCTGTTCCTCCTCGGGTATGCATTGTCTAATTATTTGGTCTGGACAATACTTAAAAAGATACGGTTCTTCCCAGAAGAAGTACCGTACTTGGGCAAAGAAGCGGTATTGGTCTTGCTTTGTCCAGTCAGCGGGTAATTGTCCTGTGGCCTGGTAAATAACGATGTCAGCATACCAGGGTTCCTTAAGAATGGCTAGGATGTGCTCATCAGGGAAATCCTCGTTGATCGGAGCTTGGATGGTTGGTGCATTCGGAATTCGTGAAAGATGATCAGCAACCACATTTTCAATACCTCGTTTATCCCGGATTTCTAAGTCAAATTCTTGAAGCAAAAGGATCCACCGAATCAGTCGGGCTTTTGCTTCCTTCTTGGTCATGAGGTATTTTAGAGCCGAGTGATCCGTGAAAATCACCGTTTTCGAACCTAACAAGTAGGGCCGGAATTTTTCTAACGCAAAGACAACGGCCAAGAATTCCTTCTCAGTCGTTGTATAGTTCTGTTGGGCGTCATTCAAGGTCCTACTCGATAGTAGATCACGTGCTGCCTATTATCGATGCGCTGTCCTAGAACAGCACCAATTGCAAAATCAGATGCATCACACATGATTTCAAATGGCTGGGCCCAATTAGGAGCAGAAATGATAGGTGCAAAAATCAGTTCTTACTTAAGCCTCCCCCAAGACTTGAAACATTCATCATTGAAGTCAAAGGGCAGTCCTTAGCGAGCAGGTTAGTTAAGGGCCTCGCAATTTTGCTAAAGTTCTTAATGAACCATCGATAGAACCCAGCATGCCCTAAAAAGGATCTAATATCCTTGATGCTTTTGGGTGGTGGGAGCTTAGCAATCACTTCTACCTTAGCCTTATCCACTTCTATGCCTCTCCTCGAAATCTCATGGCCCAAGACAATCCCCTGTCTCACCATAAAATGGCATTTTTTCCAGTTTAGAGTTAGGTTCTTCTCAATGCATCTTTGTAGCACTAACTCTAAGTGATGAAGACATTGATCAAATGAATCTCCGTAGATGGAGAAGTCATCCATGAAAATCTCAAGAAAACGTTCCACCATATCAGAGAACAAACTAAGCATGCACTGTTGGAACGTTGCAGGAGCATTGCACAATCCAAAAGGCATACTCCTACAAGGTTCCGAACGGGCAAGTGAACGTTGTCTTTTCCTGGTCTTCTGTAGCAATGGGGATTTGATTGTATCTCGAGTACCCATCCAGAAAGCAGTAGTACTCATGTCCAGCCAAACGCTCAAGCACTTGGTCGATGAAGGGTAGCGGGAAATGGTCTTTACGGGTAGCAGCATTCAACTTCCTGTAGTCGATACAAACACGAACCTTGGTAGGCAATCTTGTTTGTACCAAATCTTTTTCCTCATTTTCTACTACCGTAAAGCCAGCCTTCTTTGGGACCGCATGAACCGGGCTAACCCATTGGCTATCAGAAATGGGATAAATGATCCCATTATCTAATAGTTTCAGAATTTCAGCCTTCACTGCCTCTTGCATGAGAGGGTTAAGCCTGCGTTGTGGGTCCCTCCTAGGGATTGCTTCATCGACTAAATGGATTCTGTGTTGTACTATGGCTGGACTTATTCCCTTGATGTCCTTCATCGTCCATCCAATGGCTTCCCTATGTCTTTTCAGAATAGACATTAAGCTGTCCTCTTGTTGCTCAGTCAGGTGGGATGTTATGATGACTGGCAAGGTGTCCTTTCTGCCCAGGTAGGCGTACTTGAGATGTTCAGGCAAGGCTTTCAACTCTAGGGAAGGTGTTGCTTCATTGGAGGGAATCTCTGGGCTTTCGATCCTAAGATGGGGTACACTGGGGCTTGATGCCCAATCCACTGCAGAATCCACGATCTGGTCTAGATTAAAATCCTCAGCCTCCAGATCAAACTCTGCCTCAGCTTCTATCTCCATGCATTCCTCATGTTCACTGGTCAGATTTTCAATAGAATTGACCTCAAATGTCTGATCATTGACATCCCTAGGTTGTCTTCCAAGATTGAAGACATTGACTTCCTTCATCATGTCTCCGAAAGTTAATCGCATGGACCCGTTCCTACAGTTGATTATGGCATTAGCTGTAGCAAGGAATGGGCGTCCTAAGATGACGGGAGTTTGAGACCTAATATTGGACACAGGTTGGGTCTCAAGCACAATGAAGTCAACGGGGTAAATGAAATCCCCGACCCGAATGAGGACATTTGTGATTTCCCCCTTTGGGATCTTCACAATCGGTCAGCTAGCTGAATGGTGACTCGAGTTGGGCTTAGCTCACCCAACCCAAGTTGCTGGTATACTGAGAGAGGTAGCAAGTTGATACTTGCTCCCAGGTCAAGAGCGCTCTACTGATTTCGGTCTGTCCTATGGTGCAGGAAATGGTGGGACATCCGGGATCCTTGTATTTCACCGGAATGGGACCAGACAGAATTTCGCTTATGTTAGTGGCCAGGAACACTTTCTTGGGCACATTGATCTTTCTCTTCTTAGTACACATATCCTTCAGAAATTTGGCATAAGCTGGGACTTGTTGGATAGCGTCTAGAAGTGGCACATTTAACTTAACCTGGTTGAACATCTCTAGCATTTTCTCCATGTGCATATTTTTATTATTGTTCCTAAGCCTATTGGAAAGGGTGCTACAGGCTTGTGAACTTGTTCAGCAGCTTTGTCCTCGTCAGATGTCTGTGGAGCGGATTGGGAGGAACTAGCAGAGGTGGAGGCTTGAGTGGGATCAGGATGGACTGGACTCTTCTGCTGGTAGACCTGGTTGTCTACCTTCTTTCCAGATCTTAGTGTGTGAACAGCATTACACTGGTTAATTGATGGATCCTGAACTTCATATGCTTGGTTAGAGGTTTTTGGGTTAACTAATGGCTGACTAGGCAAAGTACCCTTATGTCTTTCACTTAGGGAGCTAGCTAACTGGCTCATCTGCAATTCCAACCTTGATATGGCCTGTGAATGACTATTCAGAGTTTGTCCCTGGTTCTACATGAAAGCAGCCTGGGACTTAATGAAAGCCTCTATGCTCTCCTCCAATTTACTGATTTTCTTTTCCATTAGAGAGCCTTGGGAGGAGGAAGATGGGGCTTGACTGGGAAAAGGTGGTGGAGGAGCAGGATGGTGAAAGTTGTTGGAAAATTAGGTCTGGGAGGATTGTTTGGGGCCCAGAAGAAATTTGGGTGATTCCTCCAGTCGGGATTGTAGGTCTGCGAGTAGGGGTTGTGAGGCGGCCGTGAGTAAGCCGCGTTCATGTGTTCCGGTGGCACTTGCTGGGCATGGAAAACAGGACACTCTTCAAAGACATGATTCGGTACCTGACAATATGAACAATCCAGATTGTGAATTGGTGGTGGGTTGATCTGGTTGACACTAGCAGGCTCTTTTATTTCTAGAGCCTCTATCCTTCTCATCAGGGTAGCAATCTTAGCCTCGGCAACTATGGATGATTCTAGAGATAGGAGCCCTCCTCTTGAAGCTATAGATTGTGAATTCCTAGGTTTTTCCAAGGCTGGCTCCCATTGCAGGGTTTTCTTCGCTAAGTCCTCAAATAAATCCCAACTCTGATTCTCATCTTTCTGCAAGAACCCTCCCTGACACATTGTTTCTAACAGGGTCTTAGTCTGATAATCTAGACCATCATAGAGAATCTGGCATTGACGCCATTTCTCCACGCCATGATGAGGGCGCTGAGCAAGGAGATCTTTGAATCGCTCAAAGTATCTCCAAAATGGTTCGCTCAGGTCTTGCTTAAACTGCATGATGTTCTTCCTAATGAGGGCAGTTTTGTGAATTAGGTAGAATTTCTTCAAGAAGGACTTGACAAATCATCCCAGGTCGTGACTGAATCTGCTGCCAAGCTGTACAACCACTTCTTAGCTAGGTCCTTTAGGGAAAAAGGGATGAAACGTAACCTAACGGCATCGTCTCCTAGCTGGGGTATACGCATCATGAGGTATACTTCTTCAAATTCCCTAACAAAGAAGTATGCGTCCTCTGATTCTAAATCATGAAATTTGGGAAGAGTGTTAATGAATTGTGGCTTTAACTCAAAATTATTACCGTTTGTTTCAGGAAGTTTTATGCAAGATAGAAGTGAAGTTCTGATCGGGTAAAATCTATCCTGAAGTGACGCCATCTCCGGTCCTGGATGCAAGGGTAGAGAAGTGTTTCTTGTTAATCTGGAAGTTGACGGATCTCTCACCCACTCTTGCATGCAGCACACCACAACCAACGTGAAGATAACAAACAATCGAAAAAGAACTAAACACAAACAAAAGAAAGAAAAATAACCACAAGCCTTAGTCTAAGGTACCTGGACCTAGACGACTCCTAACCGGTCGATTCTCCGGGGAAGGTTGTTGCAGGAACTCGACTACAAGCTAATCGGCCAGGAAAGGGCAAAGCTCGGAGAGGGGTATCCGGGCAGAGCCACGGGCCTAATTATGCCAAACCACGGAGCTTTCGAGGCTTTACCTCTCAATCCACTTTCCTTAGACACCGATTTTGCAGGAGTATAGTTCTTACAATTTCCAACCTCGGTTAATCTCTTAGTGAGTCCGAGATGTCCCTAGGGCCAACGTCTATTGATTTTTAAGTAAGGCTTGGGAAAATGTGAGTGCACTTAGAGATAGTTTTTGGGCTAAGGAAGGGTGATGAAATCCCCACCTTATCTTGTTTATTTGGGTTTTGCCCTTAAAGTCAATTGTGCAAGTGTACAGTTTATTCACAACAAGGTAACACTCAAAGCGGTAAATTACTTCTGAATGTTGGTCCTATTCTATATGAATGCACACGTACCTTGTCTCCAGCACTCTTCAATAGAAATTGAAATGAATTAAAATAGACACGTGCCCTATATGCAAAGGTCTAATCCAAATTTCAATTAAGCAACAAGTGAATTTCTGTTGAATTTATTACACATGCATATAGGTGAAGCATCCAAGGAAACTAAAAAATTAGAAAGCAAAATTTTTTTATTTTTTTAGCGGCGCTCGGTAACCCTGCAAACGAGTTTGTTAGTACTTCAATCGGAAAAACTCGCTTTTACACGAATTTTTCCGAGGGCAAATGAATCCTCGCGCAATGTCCTTGGCCACCTCTTTTGCTTCCCGTGATAGTAAGCTTCTTGGTTCTTCTCCTACACACAAAACAAAGAACAATCTTTAGTAGTGAACAATAAAGCCGTTCCCTCCCCGGCAACGGCGCCAAAATTTGATCGGCATAAAGCAAGTACTAAAATAAAGAAGGAAGTGTGGGCTGATGTTACTGCTTTTGCGATTCTTTCGTAGTAGCGAAGTGGCTATACGGGTCGTATCCACAAGGAGGGAGAGCGATAGAAGCTTGATGCGGCTTTCAAAGTTCAAGAAGAAAGAAAGTTCTTGTTTCCAAATAAAGAATTGAAAAGTGAAAACAAGTTATTGTTAAGAATTGTTGGAGAATGTTTTGGTGGCTTGTAAAAGTGATTTTTTTTTCTTAGTTGTAAAAATGCATGGCTAACTTCCTACTAAGTGCTCCCACTAATTTCTAACTTTTTGAAGATAGCCTCACGATGGATCATAGGCAAACACAACCCTTGTGCATTGGAACTAATCACGTGAAAATCGAGTGAAAGTTCATCCTAAAACTTAGCCTTACACGGTAAAAACTCGGACATTCCCATATCAAGATCCGATAGAAGGCGAGAATAAGGGAAGACTCGAGTGCACTATTGGTATCGGCAAAGTTAAAAGGAAAAGTCTCTAACTTATTACAACAAGCAAAGTGCAAAACTCATAGATCATCAAAAAGCCATTTAAGTATGAAATATGCGAAGGTAAATACTTGTAGGAAGTTAGAGTTAGAACCCTCGTCTTAAGAGGCCATAGCTCTCATTTGCACAAGGCTTGTTTGGCACTATTGACTCATGCGGGTTATCAAACTAGTGTTAGAAATTAGTGGGTTAGTAGTTAGTTAGCCATGCTAATGAGAAAGTTAGTTAGCCATAAAAAGAAAAGAAACAACAAAGGAAAAGAAGTGGAAAAGAAGAGAGTTACACTACAACAAGAAACAAATAAAGGGAAGAAGTAAAGAGCAACAAGTTTACACTACAACAATGAAGTAAAAGCAAATGCAAAGACAAGTAAATAGAAAGAAGGAAGAGAAGTAGTACTTGTATTATCTTGTCATCCTTCAAATACAACTCTTTACACACTCTCTCTCTCTTTCACTTTAATGGCTAAAACCTAAAACTAGAAGAAGAAGAACAACAACAACTACAAACTAAAAACAAGATTACAAAATTTTCTCTAACTCTGATCTGCTTGCACTGAAGACCCCAGGGGGTATTTATAGGCACCAGGAGAGAGGGGGCCACGTGGGAAGCACGTGGCCCGAAGCGGAGGCACGCGCGCCCAAAGGGCAGCGAAAACGCGGCCTGGGCCGCGTTTCCGCGGCCCTGCCAGGGCGGCGCGCGCCTGGCTTCGGGCGGCTGATTGTGCTACATATTTACATATTTTACCACTTCCATACTATGCATTTTGTAAATAAAATATGTTTTTTAATCCCTTTTCTCTCTATTTTTGCGGGCCCACAACTTAAAGAGACAAAGCCCATTAATCACTTTAATTAGTAATAATTAAAGGGATTAAATCAAAAGAGCCAAAGATTTGAAATCCGAATTCAGAGAGATCCACGCGCCAACTAAAGAATCTAGAAGGCCACGTGGCTAACAACCTCGTAACCAATCTCCAACAGAAAGTTGTTGCGCAACAGAATCTGTTTGGCCGCGCCTTGCCGCCCGCGCGCGGCAATATCTGGGCCGTTGAGCCCCGGATTTTGTGCCAACGGCCAGGGTTCTAGAGGCTTCTCATGGATTGCTATAAATAGGTGGCCAGGGTCTGTGTGCGAGAACAGAGAGAAGAGAGAGAAGAAAATAGGGGAAATTATTGTAATTTTGTTTTTCTCCTAGGTTTTTAGACTTCATCTCCTTCCTCCTAGAGATCTTGACAAAGTGAGAGAGAGTGCTGTTTGAGAGCTTGTACCAAGGAAGTGACATACTTGTGACCAAGGATTAATCAAAAGAGCTCTATTCATCACTTTGCAAACTCTAGTATGCTTTACTTTTCCTTGCTTTAATTTCTTGCATTTGATTCTAGTTCTTTTCTTTTGCTTTAGTTCTTTTGCTTACATAATGAATTGTAGCTTTGTTACTTGTGTGATGAAGAGCTAAATTCTTATTGCATGGCTAGCTAAGAACTTGCCTAGCTAACTTCTATCTTCTTGGATGATGCTTATCTTTATACTTGCATTGTGAACACTTCTACAATTTACCAAGAAGTAGAGTTGATTTCCCTTGACAATTGCTTGTTCATACCACCTATGACTCATGTGTGCCTCATTTAGAGCCTTGTCTAGAACAAGAGCCTTTGATGGAACATGAAGATGGTTCACCTACATATGCTACTTGTAAGAACAACTTCCCTACTTCAAGCTACTAGTTGTTGTTATGTCTTGAATGTTTGAATGAACGTTGTATCTTCTCTTTAGCATCTTTGAGTGTCACTTCAAGATTTCATCAATTGAACATCTATTTAAGAGAGCCCATGACTCATTGTGAGACTTCAAGCTAGAACAAGAGAACACTCATCTTCAAAAAGGTAAAGAACTTCAACAAACAAGCAAGTTACATCATCAATTGCCAATGAGTCAATACAAAGCAACAAGCATCACCATTGAGTATAGCAAGTTAGCAATGAGGTAAAGTTAGCTAGCCATGTATCGTATCATCTAAAGTTTTTCCAACATTCTCTTTTCTAGTTTCTTTGTCTTTACAACACACTTCCACTTCACTCAAGTTCTTTTTGGTTTCTTTTTACATAATGCACACATCCACCATTTCTTTTCTTCTTGCACTTGTGTAATTACATAGAAGTTTCTTCGTCTTTTTGCTTCACTTTGAAAACCGTAACGCTTCCATCGCTAGCTCTCCCGGAAGATCGACCCGGTATAGCCATACTATATCGGAGATTGGAAAGAGTTTATTGATCTTTAAATACAATTGAGGAGTAAACAAACATCAAGGTTAACTCTAAATCTCTCCTCCTTAGCTGAATAATTGTGCAAGAACTCTACATTACTCTTTCCCAATCAAATTTTTGGCGCCGTTGCCGGGGAGAGCAACGGTTTTTGGTTGAAAAGTGAAGAACTAATACGAAGTCTCTTCTCTGTTGCAGGTTACAGGTTGAAGAAACAGCAAATCTTGCATAGCAGTGATATATAAGCGGACCTGGGCCTCTGCTCTCGAAAGCAGAGACCAGGATCCCTCTGACTTGCCGCGTTCTGCCGCGCGGGCGCGGCAAGAAAGAGTTGACTACTAACCAGTTTTCTGCAGGGCTTGCTTCTCTGCAAAATACAGCTGCTGCTATATTTTAAATCTTGTTTGCTTCACCTGATATCTGCTAATCAACAGTAAACGATTTGTTGCAAAAGTTAAAAATTGTTTAGACATTTGCATCTCTAGGCACGTGTCTTTCAATTTCTTTACTTTTACTGTTGAAGAGTGCGGGGGACAAGGTACGTAAGCATAGCATATAGACTAGGACTCACTCATTATTTGATTTAATTACGCTTTGAGTGAACCTTGTTTGTTGATATCGTACACTTGCACTAATTGACTCTAAGGGCAAATCCCATAACAAAGATAAGGTGGGGATTTTATCACCCCTTCCTTAGCCCACAAACCATCTTCCCCACGTACTCACAATCCTAAGCTTCTAAATAAAAATTGCTAGACGTTGGCCCTAGGGACATCCGGACTCACTTAGGAGATTATCCTAAGGGGGAAAAGTGTTGGAAAGTGACTTTTGTAAAATCGGTGTCTAGGAAAGGGGTTGAGGGCCGAAAGCCCGAAGGTTGTTAGTTACTTAATTAAGGAACGTCTCTGACGGAAAACCTCCCAACAACTTTACCCTTCCCTGGCCGATTTGCTTATAGTCAAAGTCCACACCAAACCTCCTGTGGACGATCTATCGTTAGGAGTCGTCTAGGTCCAGGAAACCTAGAAAGCTTGGATTGATTTTTTCTTTTTTTTTCTTGATTGTTATTTTTCATTTTCCGCCTGTGTGAAAGGTGCACGTTGATTGTGTAATTGTATGCAAGAGTGGTATCGAGATCCTAATTCTGCTAGGCTTGTAAGAACTTCTACACTGCCACATACACCACCACTCGACACAATCATGACTACCAACGTGTCGTTGCAAGACAAGTTCTATCCTATCCGCACATCACTTCCATCTTGCATTCTCCTCCCAAACACAAATGGAAATAATTTTGAGTTGAAGCCCCAGTTCATAAACACACTTCCACAATTCCATGGCCTTGAATCTGAGGATGCCTACTTCTTCATCCGAGAGTTTGAAGAAGTATGCCTTATGATGAGGATTTCCCAGCTTACTGATGATGCTGTCAGACTTAGGTTCATACCTTTCGCATTGAAGGATATTACTAAGAAGTGGCTTTATAATCTCCCAGTTAGCTCCATTTCTTCTTGGGATGATTTTGTTAAGGTCTTTCTTAAAAAATTTTATCCTATCCATAAGACAGCCTTGATGAGGAAAAATATAATGCAATTCAAAAAGAAGCCAATGAACCATTTTGGAAGTATTTTGAGCGCTTCAAAGACCTAGTAGCCCTGTGTCCCCATCACGGTATAGAAAAATGGCGCCAGTGCCAGATTATCTATGATGGGCTTGATTATCAGACTAAGACTCTCCTAGAAACCATGTGTCAAGGAGAATTCTTAAAAAGGATGAAGATCAGGGTTGGGATCTTTTTGAGGCTCTAGCTGAAAAGACAATTCAGTGGGAATCATGTACTGAGAAACCTACACCCACAACTTCCAGAACTGGTTTACACTCTATAGGATCCTCGATAGCTGCAGAAGCTAAAATCACACAGTTGATGAAGAGGATTGAATTGCTAGAATCCAGGGAAAATTCTGTTGTTAATCAAGTCAACCCATCATCAGTAGCTAGCCCATCACCTATGGCTAGCCCTGCACCTATAATCCACCCGGGTTGTACTTACTGCCATGATTTGAATCATGTGTTGGAAGAGTGTCCAGTGTATTATTCTCAAAATTTTCAGGAGAGTACGAATGCCGCGTACACCAGACCTACTTACAATCCTTACTCCAAAACCTATAATCCTGGATGGCGTAACCATCCAAATTTTTCTTGGAGTCAGTCTGGTCCTGAGCAGCCGAGACAACCATTTCCACAACAATACCCTGCTCAGTCTCATCCACCGACTTACCACCAGAACCCACCAAGTGTCCATTCATACCAGAGTCCACCCAGATTCCAGTCATATCATAATCCTGTGCCATACCAAGCAAATTTTCAACCCCAGTATCAACCTCATCCACCACCCAATCCTTCAGACAAAAGACTTTCTGATTTGGAGAAAATGATAGAGACCTTGTCTAAAACCCAAGCCGCAATGATGAACAATCAGCAGCAGGACATGAATAAATTGCAAATCCAAATAGGGCAGTTGGCTAACTCTTGGACTGAAAGACAAAAAGGAATGCTGCCTAGCCAACCTGTGCCAAATCCCAAAGCCCATTTTCCTCTGCATGAAGTTGAAGACTTGGGACCCAGCCAAAGCCAATGCCAAGCCATTCAAATCCTTAGGTCTGGGAAACATGTAGATAATAAGGTTTCAAATCATTCTCCCAAATCTGTGCCGATGCCACCACCTTCTGTTCCAATCCAGCCTATGCAAGACATTCCTTCATCAAGCACACATCCAACCACTTCCCAATCTAAAGGAAAAGAAAAAGTTGATGAGCAAACATATAAGCCTGTTGTCCCATTTCCAAATAGGCTTACAAATCATAAGATGAATGCTCACATGGAGAAGATAAGAGAGATATTCAATCAAGTACAAATCAATGTCCCTCTCTTAGATGCTATTCAACAAGTCCCATCCTACGCCAAGTTTCTGAAAGAAATGTGTACAAAAAAGAGAAAAGCAAGTGTCCTGAAGAAAGTCTTTCTGGCTTCCAACATAAGTGAACTGCTCAATGGTCCAATCCCTGTGAAATACAAAGATCCAGGGAGCCCTACTATTTCTTGTATCATAGGGCAGACCACCATAAATAGGGCTTTGCTTGACTTGGGCGCGAGCATCAATCTTCTCCCCTTTTCCGTTTATCAGCAGTTAGGGTTAGGCAACCTTCGTCCTACCCAGATGACAATTCAATTGGCTGACCGCTCTGTAAAGATTCCCAAGGGGAAATTACAGATGTTTTGATACGGGTCGGGGAATTCATTTACCCTGTGGACTTTGTTGTTCTTGAAACACAGCCCGTACAAAATCACAGAGCACAAACACCTGTCATTCTCGGACGTCCTTTCTTAGCCACCGCAAATGCAATAATCAATTGCCGAAATGGATCGATGCGGTTAACGTTCGGAGATATACGAAAGAGGTGAATGTCTTCCATCTGGGGAAGCAGCCAAGGGATGTGGATCATGATTCTTTTGAAGTGAACTTGATTGAAGGATTGACCAGTGAACATGTGGAGGAAATTGAGTATGAGTCTGAAGAAGAGTTTGAGTTGGAGTCGGATGACCTAACTCTTGATCAGATTGTTGGATCAAATGTTGAACGGACTACTAATTCCACACCTATTCTTCCCTTGCACCATGAGCAACCTGTTATAGATCCTGTCCCTTCTTCTGAGCTTAAAGCTCTTCCTAATCATCTCAAGTACAAGTACTTGGATGAGAAGGAAGCCTTTCCGGTAATCATTGCATCAAATCTTACTGAGCAACAAGAAGAGGACCTTCTGACTGTGTTAAGGGAAAATAGAGAGGCCATTGGTTGGACCATGGCTGATATCAAGGGGATTAGTCCTACCATTGTTCAACATAGGATTCACTTAACGGAAGATGCTAAGCCTAAACGAGACCCACAGCGTCGACTTAACCCTATTATGCAAGAAGCTGTTAGATCTGAAATATTGAAACTATTAGACAATGGGATTATCTATCCCATATCCGATAGTCAATGGGTTAGTCCTGTTCACGCTGTGCCTAAGAAAGCTGGCTTTACTGTTGTGGAAAATGAGAATAAAGAATTGATACAAACACGTCTTCCAACGAAGATTCGAGTTTGTATTGATTACAGGAAACTAAATAGTGCCACACGTAAGGACCACTTTCCTCTTCCATTCATTGATCAAATGCTGGAGAGATTGGCGGGACACGAATATTATTGTTTCCTGGATGGATATTCAGGATATAACCAAATCCCAATCGCTCTCGAGGACCAAGATAAGACTACCTTCACTTGTCCCTTTGGAACATTTGCGTACCGAAGGATGCCCTTCGGTTTATGCAATGCTCCTGCAACGTTTCAACGTTGTATGTTGAGCCTGTTCTCGGACATGGTGGAGAAATTTTTAGAAATTTTTATGGATGACTTTTCAATCTATGGGGATTCCTTTGAGCAATGCTTGTACCATCTGAAGTTGGTTTTGCAACGATGTATGGAAAAGAATTTGACACTTAACTGGGAAAAGTGTCATTTCATGGTCAAGCAAGGAATCGTACTTGGGCACAAGGTATCAATAATAGGAATTGAAGTGGACAAGTCTAAAGTGGAAGTCATAACAAAGCTCACTGAACCACAATGCTTGAAGGACATTAGATCATTCTTAGGGCACGCTGGTTTCTACAGAAGATTCATTCAAGGGTTTAGCAACATTGCAAGACCTTTGACAAATCTTTTAGGAAAGGATGTACCCTATATCTTCGATGAGGAATGTCGAAAGTCATGGAAAGAGCTAAAGAGTAGACTTGTCTCTGCACCGATAATCTCTGCACCAGACTGGACCAAACCGTTTGAGATTATGTATGACGCCTCAGACTTTGCTATCGGTGCTGTTTTAGGACAGCGCATTGATAATAGGCAACACGTGATCTACTATGCTAGCAGAACGCTAAACGATGCCCAACTCAATTACACGACCACTGAAAAGGAATTTTTAGCGGTTGTATTTGCGTTGGAGAAATTCCATCAATATCTGCTAGGGTCCAGGACTATAATTTTCACTGATCACTCCGCCCTGAAATACTTGATGCAAAAGAAGGATGCTAAGGCAAGACTGATTCGTTGGATACTTCTTTTGCAAGAGTTTGATTTGGAGATAAAAGATAAAAAGGGCGTAGAGAACGTGGTAGCAGATCATTTGTCGAGAATACCGAATGCACCTAAGGAGAGTATACCGATTAACGATGATTTTCCTGACGAGCATATTTTTGAAATACGTGGAGAGCCCTGGTATGCTGATATAGTGAACTACCTTGCTACCAGGCAAATACCTACCCATTGGTCAGGACAAGAAAAACATCGTTTTCTGCGCCAAATGCGGTTTTTCTTTGGGATGAACCGTATTTATTCAAATACTGTCCTGACCAAATCATACGTAGATGCCTTCCTGAGGATGAACACCAGAGCGTTTTGACATTTTGTCACAAGTTAGCTTGCGGTGGACATTTTGGTCCACGGAAAACTGCGGAAAAAGTGCTTCAGAGTGGATTCTACTGGCCCACTCTCTTTAAGGATGCATATACCTTTTGCAAGCTTTGTGATAAATGTCAAATGACGGGTCGTATCACACAGAAAGACATGATGCCCCTCACACCCATCTTGGAAGTCGAAATTTTCGACCTCTGGGGCATCGATTTTATGGGACCCTTTCCTCTGTCCTACGGTAACCAATACATTTTGGTAGCCGTAGATTATATTTCCAAATGGGCTGAAACGATACCAACACGGACAAATGACAACCAAATTGTCATTAAGTTTTTAAGAGAATACGTCATCTCTCGCTTCGGAGCCCCCCGTGCGATAATAAGTGATAATGGGAGTCATTTTTGCAATAGGGCTTTTGAAGCCCTGATGCGCAAGTATTCTATCACTCACAAATTATCCACGGCTTACCATCCTCAAACCAATGGGCAAGTTGAAATTACGAATAGACAGATAAAACTCATTTTAGAGAAAACTGTAGGACAGAACCGTAAGGACTGGTCCATCAAACTGACTGATGCCTTATGGGCATACAGGACCGCTTACAAGACTATCCTCGGTATGTCTCCATATCGAGTTGTATTTGGGAAACCTTGTCACTTGCCCGTTGAGTTAGAACACCGTGCAATGTGAGCTTTAAAGCAGCTGAATTTAGATTTGGATAAAGCCGGTGTTTTAAGGAAGTTGCAGCTATCCGAGCTTGAAGAATTAAGAAACGAAGTATACGACAACGCTCGGATCACGAAGCACAGAACCAAGCTTTTTCACGATAAGTCCATTCACCGCAAGATTTTTGTCGTAGGACAAAAGGTTCTGTTATACAATTCGCGACTCCACCTTTTCCCTGGTAAATTGCGAACCAGGTGGTCAGGTCCATTCATAGTGCACAAAGTTTTTTCCCATGGTGCAATTGAGATTCTTGACCCGACTAATGGCAACATATTCACTGTGAACGGTCAACGTCTCAAG
The DNA here is from genome assembly GCA_038442645.1 of Agave tequilana. NCBI lineage: Eukaryota > Viridiplantae > Streptophyta > Magnoliopsida > Asparagales > Asparagaceae > Agave > Agave tequilana. The sequence continues at coordinate 80,985 of JAVJIF010008255.1, forward strand.
CCATTTTTTACCACTGATTCCTTGTCACACAAAGTTCACGAATTGGGTCTTTGTGACCCAGTTTATTTGTGACACTTTCATTTGTATAATTTCCCGCACACTTTCCTGAATATCATTTTGGGGTCCACATTTGTAAATACTTTTTTTTTACACTTTTTGTAAATACAATTTTTTAGGGATTTTTGTGGTTATTTGAGTTTCACATTCCTAAGAATTTCTCTTTCTTTAGGATTCTTTTCATTTTCAAATTCCTTTGACCTAGGGTTGTAAATATTCCTTTGACCTAGGGTTAAATTTGGAAACCATTTTTCCCCCCTTATAAATACTCTTTTTCACCCATCTTCCTCCCCCAAACGACAACTTCCCTTCAGATCTAAAAATTTCCTTCCACAGTCGACCTCAACAAAAATTCTGCTCCCTATTTTTCTTGAAGCCGCCGCGCCCTGCCGCAGTTCTGACATCTCAGGCGCGCCGAAAAAGTTCAGACTGCCTGACTTCTTTCCCTGGAGACAGATAACGACCCATTCTTCCTGCAGACGTCTCTGGTGCCCTCTGTGCACTGGTCCTTCGATTTCCCCCCACGTTATCCGGGGTGGTTTGATCTCTTGTCCCGTGGTTCCTTTGCTCTAAATTTTTACTGTTATTTATCACCCCTAGCTTGTTTGTGGAGAGGGATTTCTCTATACTTTTGAATGATCAAGGGGGATTTGGGCATATCTTTTTAGATCGAATCCGTGCGTGGAATTGGTATTCCTTAGTTTATGATAACAATGACAATGATGCCTATTATTGCCCTAATTTGGTCACCACATTTTACAACTCATTGGACCATGCATCTGTTAATCATAATACACAACAATTCACAGTTCATATGCCATATGGTGACATCTTTGTCACCATTCCACTCATTTCTGAGATCACCGATATCCCCATTCATCCCCATTATACTGACCCTTTACCATTAGTTGATTACATGCCTCTCATGGGGGTCCGCTGCACTGAGCAGGACCGTGGGCTCAAAGCCCAATCTACGTTTAGAAATGTACATTGCATTGGACGTTGGCTCCAACGCAATATTTTTGGACTTGATCATTCCACGACTTTCAACAGGCCTGTGTTACAAATCATTCATGATTTAATGACTCATAGACACACGGTTTGTTTGAATAGGGCCATTTTCAACGCCATACTTGATAATTCCTCCCACACTCGGGGTGCAAAATATTCTCATCCAGTCTTAATTACGCGTCTATGTAGAAACTTCATACAAGACGCTATATTTGACTCATTTGACCGAGTGTATGTTATAGCTGAGAGACCCACCAGTTCATACACTGGTTGTTTACACGCCCTCTGGTCACCTCGTGCCCAACCTGAGGACATTCCTGTGGAGTCCTCTTCAGAGGAGAGTTTAGAGGAGGTAGATGAGCCCCAATTCTGGAGACAGGACCCACCAGCAGAACCAAGAGCCTTCATGTCCACCATCTGGAAGGGTATGAAGAAGATATTTAGGGGACAAGTACGGCTTCGGAAGAAGGTAGAGGAGCAATCCTCTCGCTTAGATGGTATAGAGGCAGCGTTAAGAAGAACACAGTCGGCTGTGAAATACACCTAGAGGGGGTGAATAGGTGTAATTGCTAATCTAATGCTCTTTTTAATTTTTACTTAAGTGAGTGATGCAACGATCTCTCAAAACACGACTAAGAGCCGAATACCCCTTGCGAGGTTCTGAACTCCTTCCTCCCAATTCCCCTTAAATGGGTTAGAGGTGCGCAATGCAACCGTGTTGTATTGAGGTGTGATCGAACAATTCCAAGTATGAAATGCGATGATGAAATGCACACAAGTAATATAGCAAGAAATATTGAAAGCAAGTAAAATAAACAAGTAAGGATAGCACAAATAAAAGTTAGTTCACAAGCAATAGATTGGAAGTAATTTAAAGCAAGAAATTAAGCAAGAAGAACGCCAAGCCAATCGCAAACAAAGTGATTTGTTTCGAGGTTCGAGCCCGTAGCTCTAGTCCCCGCCTTCACCTCCGTGAAGGGTTTCCACTATCCCCTTAGGATCCCGTACAAGTTAGGCCTCCAAAGACCTCAAGCCCGTAGCTTCACCTTACAAAGAAATTCCCCTTAGGAACTTGTCTCCACAAGAACAAAGGATTACAAATTTGTGATCTCAACTAGACCACAACACTCTTTCTCTTTTACAAACACTCTCACACTTTTACAACTTCACCTATAGAAAGAATAAGCAATTTTTGGCTCAATGAAGTGTGGTGAGAAAAACTTCAGTTGTAGAGTGATATTAGAGATCAAACAACAACTGAAAAACCAATTTGAAAGAATGGAAATGAAAGCTTTAAACTATTTTTCTCTTTCTCTTGAAAAACAATGAAAACTTGTATTTTTCTTGGTAAATAACTAAGGCCTATTTCCCACTATTTATAGGGAGAGAATAGGTTAAAAAACTCTGATTTTTCCAGCTAATAACACCTGCAAAAGCACCCCAACAACCCTCTAAAAAGTCTGTTAAAACAGAAAATAAAACAGTTTTTCAGAACAGCCCAAAGAGGAAAGAGCCGTTGGAGGTGTTGCAGGCCTACCGGTCGACTGCCGGTCGACCGGGACCCTGCTGGCAAAAGAGCCGTTATGGCTCCGGTCGACTGCCGGTCGACCGATCTCAAGAGAGGAAACACAGTTTCCTTCTACCGGTCGACCGACCCAGTCGACCGGAAAGATACAGAGAGCAAACGTCTGATTTCGGTCGACCGGTCTGTTGGTCCGGTCGACCGACAGACATGCACAACTTGTGCATGTCCGGACACAGCAGCCGGTCGACTGGGCCGGTCGACCGGTCTGCCTGGAAAACTGTTTTTTCTGGGCAGATTTTAAGATAGAAAATTTTGTATAAAATCTTTAAAAATCTGAAGCTAAGTTTTATGCTGAAAATAGTTTATATACATGTATTTAAACAAGTTTTTGAAGATGTAAAGCTTTGGGTACATGTATGTATAAACTAAGGCATAAACCTAGAAATAAATATTTTGAAAACATAGAAACATATAAAACAAATGTGTGTGCAAATCCTAGAGCCAAATTTCACATATTCTATCTTTACAAAACTAAACTTACAAACTACAATGGTCTTCAAGACTTCAACTTGAGCTATCTTCTCTTGATCTTCAATATTGCACTTAGAGCCCAATTTGACTTGTCTTGAGTCCAAAAGCTTGTATTTGAGTCCAAAAACTTTGTATATGAGTGAGAGTACTTCTAGTATGATAATAAACCTGAAACACACTTAAACAACAAATAATATTAGTACCAATAACTAATATGTTTTGTAATCATCAAAATACACTAAACATGGGTTGATTGTAACCTTGGGCCAACAATCTCCCCCTTTTTGATGATGACAAAACATATGAGTTATTAAACAAATAAAAGAAGAAAGAGCTTGGAAAGCTCCCCCTTAAACAATGCTATGTATTTAACATGAATATGAACACTATGTAAACATACATAAAGCATTGAAAATATCATCACCAAAAAAAATAAACTATCATAAGGAATAACAAAACCACATATTTTTCTCCCAAAACTAATATATATTTATATTTCTCCCCCTTTTTGTCATACATCAAAAGGGTTAAAAAAAAATTTTAAGACAAAACAAAACAAACATATTAGAAACCTAAACAAAAACAAACTAAGATATTTTAAGTATCAATCTTACATACATTCAATTCACCACAAATAAATGAAAATCTTGCATAATCCAAAGGTTTTGTGAAAATATCCGCAAGTTGAAAATCGGTAGAAACAAATCAATATCTATGTCACCTTTTTCAAAGTGATCTCTAAGAAAATGATATCTAATGTCTATATGTTTGGTTTTACTATGTTGATTAGCATTTTTGGTCATGTGAATAGCACTAGTATTATCACAATAAATCTTAACATGATCAAAATGTAAATCAAAATCGAGAAGAGTATGTTTCATCCAAAGTACTTGTGCACATCAAGCTCCGGCTGCTACATACTCCGCCTCGGCGGTTGAAAGGGCTACACTATTTTGCTTTTTGGAAGACCAAGACACAAGACAATTGCCCAAGAATTGGCAAGTGCCACTTGTGCTCTTCCTATCTACCCTACAACCGGCATAGTCAGCATCCGAATAACTAGTCATGGTAAATTGGTTAGTTTTCGGATACCACAAACCTAAATCAATTGTGCCTTAAGATACCTAATTATGCGTTTTACCGCTATTAAGTGTGATTCCTTAGGACATGATTGAAAACGTGCACATAACATACGGAAAACATTATATCCGGCCTACTAGCCGTAAGATAGAGTAAGCTACCAATCATGCTACGAAATAATTTGATGTCTACTTCCTTACCTTGTTCGTCTTTGTCAAGTTTCGTAGTGGTTGCCATGGGAGTCTTTGCTACTTTGGATCCTTCAAGCCCGAACCTCTTGATGAGTTCTTTGGTGTACTTGGCTTGGTTGATGAATGTCCCATCACTACGTTGCTTGATTTGAAGTCCAAGGAAGAAGTTGAGCTCCCCCATCATAGACATCTCAAATTCCTTTTTCATGCATGACTCAAAATTCTTGCAAAGTGAAACATTAGTAGATCCAAAAATAATGTCATCAACATAAATTTGAACTATGAGGATATCTAGATCTATATGTTTGGTAAATAATGTTTTATCAACTTTTCCTTTCTTAAAATCATTTGAAATCAAAAATGAAGACAATCTTTCATACCAAGCCCTAGGGCTTGTTTCAAACCATATAGTGCTTTATCTAATTTATAAACATAATTAGGGTGTGTAGGATCAACAAACCCGGGGGGTTGTTCAACATACACCTCCTCATCAATATAACCATTAAGAAAAGCACTCTTTACATCCATTTGAAATAACTTAAAATCTTTAAATGAGGCATATGCTAAGGTCATCCGTATGGCTTCGAGCCGTGCTACGGGTGCAAAGGTTTCTTCAAAATCGATTCCTTCGATTTGAGTGTAACCTTGGGCAACTAACCTAGCCTTGTTTCTAACTACATTACCCGATTCATCCAACTTGTTCTTAAAGATCCATTTAGTGCCAATAGTTGGTCTATCTTGGGGCCTAGGAACAAGGTGCCAAACTTGATTGCGCTCAAATTGATTGAGCTCCTCTTGCATTACAAGCAACCAATATGAATCGGCCTCGGCCTCGAGGACATTTTTAGGTTCTATGTGTGAAATAAAAGCAAAATTACCACAAAAATCTTGAATCTTAGAGCGAGTGGTTACCCCTTTTGATACTTCACCTATGACGAGGTCCTTGGGATGATGAGGATTGAATCTCCAATCCTTTGGTAGTGGTTGAGAGGGCTCCTCTTCATTTGCTTGATGTTCATTTCCTTGAGCCTCTTCCACTTTGGCTTCACTTCCATCACCATCCTTTGGCTTGTCTCCCATGGTAGAAGCATCCTCCAAGGTCACTTTCTCCAAGCCTTCATCTAAAGCATCAATTTCTACACAATTCTTAACAAACTTGTTAGATTCCTCAAATTTAACATGAATAGATTCCTCAATAGTCAAAGTTGACCTATTGAAGACTCTATAAGCCTTACTAGTATTTGAGTAACCTACAAAAATAGCCTCATATGATCTAGCATCAAATTTTCCCAAATTAATATTTGTATTTAAAACAAAACATTTGCAACCAAACACTTTGAAATAAGAAACATTAGGTTTTCTAGAAAAATACATCTCATAAGAAGTTTTAGTAGTATTTTTACATAGGAAAACACGATTTGCAATGTAACATGAAGTATGAACGGCCTCGGCCCACAAATAATGTGGTAGACCATATTCATTTAACATTGTCCTAGCCATCTCTTGTAAAGTACAATTTTTCCGCTCAACTACTCCATTTTGTTGTGGAGTTCTAGGACAAGAAAGTTCATATTTTATTCCATGTTCCTCACAAAAAGTGGTAAAGGGAAGGTTAATGAACTCACCTCCTCTATCACTTCTTATTTTAATTATTGAGGAGTCATTTTCCTTTTCAACTCTTTTCTTAAAGGCTTGAAAATGTGAAAAGGTTTGACTTTTATGTTCAAGAAAATAAACCCAAGTAAAACGCGAAAAATCATCTACTAAAACATAAGCAAATCTACTCCCACTTAAACTTTTGGTTTGAGTTGGGCCAAATAAATCCATGTGGATTAGCTCTAATGGACGTGATGACATGATATCCTTAATTGATTTGAATGAGGACTTAGTTTGTTTCCCAAATTGACATGCGTCACAAACTCGGTCCTTTTCAAAGTTCAATGAAGGAATACCCTTCACCATTTTCTTAGAGTTAAGCCTAGAAATATGGTCAAATGAAACGTGGCCTAATCTCCTATGCCACAACCAAGAGTCGTCATCGAGGGCTTTTAAACAAGTAATATTACAAGACATATTTAACATATCAATCATGTAAACATTGCTTTCACGAAAACCGGAAAATACACAAACATTAGAAGTTCTATCAATCACTTTGCATGAAACATTATCAAAAACAACATCAAAACCTTTATCACAAAGTTGACTAACACTCAAGAGATTATGCTTGAGGCCATCAACTAAAACTACATTTTCAATTAAAGGAGAGGTGCCAAGTTTTACATTACCAATACCGATGATTTTACCCTTGGCGTCATCTCCGAAGGTGACGGTGCCACCTTCATGATATCTTGATAGGGTTGCAAAGTTGTTGATGTCCCAAGTCATGTGCCTTGAGCAACCGCTATCAAGATACCACAAACCTCTACGTCGTTGGGCTTTGGAAAGTACCTACATCATTTAAAATAATAGTTGATTTTGGTACCCAAACTTTCTTGGGTCCTTGAAAGTTAGTGTTACGAACCCAAACATTATGATGTGATGCACTTAGTCTATCATAACAAAATTAGCTAAGTGTCCTTTCCGTCCACAATGTGAACATGAGTACACTTTTCTATACATGAATGCATGGTGTGTATGTGAAGTGTGAACATGCTTTGGGGGTTTACCATGATGCATAGGTTGTGTAGCATGTACATGAGCATGAGCATGAGCATGATGAATATTTTTCTTAGAAGCTTGTTTCTTAGGAAACATATTCTCCATCTTCTTCTTATCAAACTCACTACACTTTTTCAAAACAACATCTAATGAGTCTAATCTTTCCTTAAGCATAGCAATCTCATTAGAATCTACAAATGGGGTCTTTCCTTTACAAGCAATCTTATATTTTTCAAAATCATTTTTAGTGGAAACTAAAGAAGAATGTAAATCATTATTTTCTTTAGAAAGATTTACAATTTGAATATTAAGAGATTCATTATCCTTTTTCATTTTTAAATACTTTTTCTTCATGAAATCATAATTTTGAGAAAGTTCCATAAATGCTTCACTTAACTCATCCATGGATAAATCTTCATCAAAAGGAGTTGAGGGGGTTACCTTGCTTGTGCTCTCATTTGCCATGAAGCACATATTGGCGGTGTCGATCTCCTCCTCGGATTCACTTTCGTCATCCCATGTTGCTTTCATAGCCTTCTTCTTGTATGGCTTCTTGGATGAAGATGGCTTCACTTGTTCCGGACACTCCGCTACTATGTGTCCCGGCTTTTGGCAATTAAAGCAAATGATCTTCCTTTCTTCCTTGCCTCCTTGCCATCTCTTCCGTCCTTGGAACTTTGCCTTGTTGTACATCCTCCGGACATTTTTGACTAGAAGTGAGAGCTCCTCGTCATCTTCTTCTTCGTCATCTTCGTCGGAGTAAGTAGCATGACTTTTGAAGGCAATGGTCTTCTTTTTGGTAGGTGCCATGTCCTCCCTTGCCTTCCTTTCCATCTCATGGGTCTTCAAGTTCCCAATGAGTCCAATGAGCTCAATCTCATCTTTGTCATTGAGTTCCTTCAATGTTGTAGCTTTCACTTCCCATGATGGAGGAAGAGCCCGGATGATCTTTCTCACCCTTTGATCATTGTTGATTTCTTCACCTAGAGAAGCAAGACCATTAGTAATCTTTGTAAACTTAGTAACCATATCATCTATGGTTTCATTCTCTTGCATGCTAAATTTTCATATTGGGACCGAAGAAGGTCTATCTTGGCCCTCTTCACTTGTGATGTCCCCTCATGTGTTACTAGCAAATGGGTCCAAATCTCATAGGCGGATTTGCAATGGATGACTCTAGCTATGTCATCATCATTGAGGGCTTGTAGGAGTGCATAATGTGCCCTAGCATTGGCATCAAACTCCTTGGTCTCAATTTCGGACCAAGTAGATTCATCACCGGGGGGTACACTAAATTGTTTAGTCACGGCCTTTGCAACTCGACTACCTAGAGATTGCAAGAAAACGGTCATCTTAACCTTCCATATGGGAAAGTTAAGTCCATCAAACTTAGGGGGTGTCTTAATACCATCGGCCATGTTTACTATGTGGAAATGAATGAAGTGATTAGCAAAATGAGGATCTCCCTAAGGTTGTTAAGCCAAAACCTAGAGTCCAAGCTCTGATACCAATTGAAATACACCTAGAGGGGGGGTGAATAGGTGTAATTGCTAATCTAATGCTCTTTTTAAATTTTACTTAAGTGAGTGATGCAACGATCTCTCAAAACACGACTAAGAGCCGAATACCCCTTGCGAGGTTCTGAACTCCTTCCTCCCAATTCCCCTTAAATGGGTTAGAGGTGCGCAATGCAACCGTGTTGTATTGAGGTGTGATCGAACAATTCCAAGTATGAAATGCGATGATGAAATGCACACAAGTAATATAGCAAGAAATATTGAAAGCAAGTAAAATAAACAAGTAAGGATAGCACAAATAAAAGTTAGTTCACAAGCAATAGATTGGAAGTAATTTAAAGCAAGAAATTAAGCAAGAAGAACGCCAAGCCAATCGCAAACAAAGTGATTTGTTTCGAGGTTCGAGCCCGTAGCTCTAGTCCCCGCCTTCACCTCCGTGAAGGGTTTCCACTATCCCCTTAGGATCCCGTACAAGTTAGGCCTCCAAAGACCTCAAGCCCGTAGCTTCACCTTACAAAGAAATTCCCCTTAGGAACTTGTCTCCACAAGAACAAAGGATTACAAATTTGTGATCTCAACTAGACCACAACACTCTTTCTCTTTTACAAACACTCTCACACTTTTACAACTTCACCTATAGAAAGAATAAGCAATTTTTGGCTCAATGAAGTGTGGTGAGAAAAACTTCAGTTGTAGAGTGATATTAGAGATCAAACAACAACTGAAAAACCAATTTGAAAGAATGGAAATGAAAGCTTTAAACTATTTTTCTCTTTCTCTTGAAAAACAATGAAAACTTGTATTTTTCTTGGTAAATAACTAAGGCCTATTTCCCACTATTTATAGGGAGAGAATAGGTTAAAAAACTCTGATTTTTCCAGCTAATAACACCTGCAAAAGCACCCCAACAACCCTCTAAAAAGTCTGTTAAAACAGAAAATAAAACAGTTTTTCAGAACAGCCCAAAGAGAAAGAGCCGTTGGAGGTGTTGCAGGCCTACCGGTCGACTGCCGGTCGACCGGACCCTGCTGGCAAAAGAGCCGTTATGGCTCCGGTCGACTGCCGGTCGACCGATCTCAAGAGAGGAAACACAGTTTCCTTCTACCGGTCGACCGACCCAGTCGACCGGAAAGATACAGAGAGCAAACGTCTGATTTCGGTCGACCGGTCTGTTGGTCCGGTCGACCGACAGACATGCACAACTTGTGCATGTCCGGACACAGCAGCCGGTCGACTGGGCCGGTCGACCGGTCTGCCTGGAAAACTGTTTTTCTGGGCAGATTTTAAGATAGAAAATTTTGTATAAAATCTTTAAAAATCTGAAGCTAAGTTTTATGCTGAAAATAGTTTATATACATGTATTTAAACAAGTTTTTGAAGATGTAAAGCTTTGGGTACATGTATGTATAAACTAAGGCATAAACCTAGAAATAAATATTTTGAAAACATAGAAACATATAAAACAAATGTGTGTGCAAATCCTAGAGCCAAATTTCACATATTCTATCTTTACAAAACTAAACTTACAAACTACAATGGTCTTCAAGACTTCAACTTGAGCTATCTTCTCTTGATCTTCAATATTGCACTTAGAGCCCAATTTGACTTGTCTTGAGTCCAAAAGCTTGTATTTGAGTCCAAAAACTTTGTATATGAGTGAGAGTACTTCTAGTATGATAATAAACCTGAAACACACTTAAACAACAAATAATATTAGTACCAATAACTAATATGTTTTGTAATCATCAAAATACACTAAACATGGGTTGATTGTAACCTTGGGCCAACAGGCTGGACCGAGCACCACCGCGGGTCTAAAACGACAGAGGGAGTAGCTTTATCCTTTACCTATTTCATGCATCATTTCATATCGCATACATTGGGGACAATGCATGAGAGGGTAGATGCTAACATAGGATTTTTCATTTTCTTTTTAGGCCTTTTATTTTTATTTTTAGGATTTTCAGTTTCTTTTTAGGTTTTCTCTTTAGATTTTACTTTTCTTTATAGATTTTCTACTTTCTTGTTAGATTTTACTTTTTCTTTTAGAAAAATAAAAAAATATATAAAAAAAAAAGAAGAAATTCTTTGATCCATGTCTAAAGAATCAAACTTGAAATTTAGGGATTAAGGAAGCTCTAAATTAAGATTTCTAATTATAAGTTGAAAAGAGGAGTTTTGTTAGATTTTTAGGTTAAGTAATAAAGGATTAGAAAAATTACTAGATTTTAATTCTTTCTTTAGGATATAAACATTGAACATATTGAAGGATTAATCAAAGACTTTGTGATTTTAGTTACACATATATATATAAAAAAAATGTATATAAATAATTAATAAACCACTAATTAAGCTGGTAGGTAGTGCCTTAAGAAGCAGTACCAATCACGCCTAAAGGTGGTCAAAAAAGAAAAAAAATACTTAACTACTGATTACGCTGGTAGGTAGTGCCTTAAGAAGCATTACCAATCACGCCTAAAGGTGGTCAAAAAAAAAATACTTAACTACTGATTAAGCTGGTAGGTAGTGCCTCAAGAAGCATTACCAATCACGCCTAAAGGTGGTTAAGCCCTTAAATTCCTAAGTGGCCTAGTTTACTCGAGTCATCGAACCCTAGAGATGTTTTCTCATCTGATGCCCTAAAATCATCTGGTTTGGGAGTCATCGGTAAGAGACTCGCTACATGGGTAAACTAGAAAACCTAAGGATGCTAAGGGAATGTAAATAAATAAACATTGTAAATAAATAATAAAAAAAAATTTATATATATTAGTAAATAAATGAACTTAGTCTAAGAAAGATCATTCATATTCATAGATGTATATATCCTAGGATTGATGCAAAATCCGGTTTTTGATCTTTTCCCTAAAATCTTAACCTAAGATGAAAACATCACTCCAAATAGATACTTATAAGAGGAATGAAAAATTTAGAATAACGTAAAACCTATAGATCAAGTTAGAATCGTTAAAACATGGATCAAAAATTTCACTAACCCTTTTCTTTTTCTTTATGGATTTTGTGGGTGCAATCCGCTGAAAACCCTCAGGAGACAACACTCCTCCTCTAGGGCAACCTAGAGGTTTAACGGCTTGTTGCACGTGCTCAGTGCAATCGTGTCACCTACGAAAGTGGTGTAATAAATTAGTTAGGATTTTCTTTTTCTTTCTTTTTCTTTCTTTTGCTCGAGGACGAGCAAAAGCTAGGTATGAGGGTGTGATTGTGCTACATATTTACATATTTTACCACTTCCATACTATGCATTTTGTAAATAAAATATGATTTTTAACCCTTTTCTCTCTATTTTTGCAGGCCCACAACTTAAAGAGACAAAGCCCATTAATCACTTTAATTAGTAATAATTAAAGGGATTAAATCAAAAGAGCCAAAGATTTGAAATCCGAATCCAGAGAGATCCACGCGCCAACTAAAGAATCTAGAAGGCCACGTGGCTAACAACCTCGTAACCAATCTCCAACAGAAAGTTGTTGCGCAACAGAATCTGTTTGGCCGCGCCTTGCCGCCCGCGCGCGGCAATATCTGGGCCGTTGAGCCCCGGATTTTATGCCAACGGCCAGGGTTCTAGAGGCTTCTCATGGATTGCTATAAATAGGTGGTCAGGGTCTGTGTGCGAGAATAGAGAGAAGAGAGAGAAGAAAATAGGGGAAATTGTTGTAATTTTATTTTTCTCCTAGGTTTTTAGACTTCATCTCCTTCCTCCTAGAGATCTTGACAAAGTGAGAGAGAGTGCTGTTTGAGAGCTTGTACCAGGAAGTGACATACTTGTGGCCAAGGATTAATCAAAAGAGCTCTATTCATCACTTTGCAAACTCTAGTATGCTTTACTTTTCCTTACTTTAATTTCTTGCATTTGATTCTAGTTCTTTTCTTTTGCTTTAGTTCTTTTGCTTACATAATGAATTGTAGCTTTGTTACTTGTGTGATGAAGAGCTAAATTCTTATTGCATGGCTAGCTAAGAACTTGCCTAGCTAACTTCTATCTCCTTGGATGATGCTTATCTTTATACTTGCATTGTGAACACTTCTACAATTTACCAAGAAGTAGAGTTGATTTCCCTTGACAATTGCTTGTTCATACCACCTATGACTCATGTGTGCCTCATTTAGAGCCTTGTCTAGAACAAGAGCCTTTGATGGAACATGAAGATGGTTCACCTACATATGCTACTTGTAAGAACAACTTCTCTACTTCAAGCTACTAGTTGTTGTTATGTCTTGAATGTTTGAATGAACGTTGTATCTTCTCTTTAGCATCTTTGAGTGTCACTTCAAGATTTCATCAATTGAACATCTATTTAAGAGAGCCCATGACTCATTGTGAGACTTCAAGCTAGAACAAGAGAACACTCATCTTCAAAAAGGTAAAGAACTTCAACAAACAAGCAAGTTACATCATCAATTGTCAATGAGTCAATACAAAGCAACAAGCATCACCATTGAGTATAGCAAGTTAGCAATGAGGTAAAGTTAGCTAGCCATGTATCGTATCATCTAAAGTTTTTCCAACATTCTCTTTACTAGTTTCTTTGTCTTTACAACACACTTCCACTTCACTCAAGTTCTTTTTGGTTTCTTTTTACATAATGCACACATCCACCATTTCTTTTCTTCTTGCACTTGTGTAATTACATAGAAGTTTCTTCGTCTTTTTGCTTCACTTTGAAAACCGTAACGCTTCCATCGCTAGCTCTCCCGGAAGATCGACCCGGTATAGCCATACTATATCGGAGATTGGAAAGAGTTTATTGATCTTTAAATACAATTGAGGAGTAAACAAACATCAAGGTTAACTCTAAACCTCTCCTCCTTAGCTGAATAATTGTGCAAGAACTCTACATTACTCTTTCCCAATCAGTGGCGCGTCGCCCAGTTTATCTCCTGTCAATTAGACCTCCTGGATTTGCGATTTGACTCCCTGGGCTGACAAAATCTTCACTCTAAAGTCAATGGCTAATTGGTAGGCTTTTAATCACCAATTAAATGGTGATTTTAGGTCTTCTTCTTCATTTGCACACCATGGACCTAGATTGAAGCAACCAAAGCTTTATTAGCAAAATTTAACATTAAATGAATATGAGAATGTGATGATAATTATGCAAAATTAGAGACTAATCAAGGAGCAATCTGAAGTTTCTCTCAGGCAGATCTCCTATCACATAGTAGTCCCGGCAGATCATGACAGGAACGAAATCAGACTGTTACCGGGTTCTTTGGAGGAGTATCCCGAAGGTGAGACTCCCCATCAAGTGGCCATGTTCATTAACTAATTTATGACCGTAAAGGGTAATTTCCCAAAAGGCAAATTTCGGGCATTGGGATGGATCCATTCTTCGGACAAATATTGGTGATCTAGGATAGTAGGCTTCGTCCTTGAAGATTTGAAGGACGAGCTACTATAGACATTTCTATAATGCCATTCAGACTGTTCAGTATGGCATCACATAGAGCAATCATCATCTTTTTGCTATGCTTAAGCGTTACAATCTGCAGATGTGAACGTTCTTCACCCCGGTCGGGGAGATGAGATTCGGTCTTCATGAAATGTACGAAGTCTCTAGGTTAGTGATGGGAGACATCCCTATAAAGAATATGCCCCATCAGCCTAAGAGCTGCATTTGATGGAGGAGAGTGCCCCTTTAGTGTATGTGACATATTGGAAAGTGTTGTGGCACTGTCACGCTCCGCTTCCCAAAATATGAAAAATTGAGCCCAAGGTATATTGCCTATTCGAGATTTTAAAACGAGTAGGAGAAGTGGCCTATAGATTATTTTTACCGCCGTATCTGAAAGGAGTCTGTAATGTGTTCCATATATCTCAGTTAAGAAAGTATATCAAGGATGAGAGTTACGTAGTGAACCATTCAAAGTTGGAGCTGCAACCAGATTTTGAAAGTACACCTAGAGGGGGTGAATAGGTGTATGACTAATCTAATGATAAATTATGCCGAATTAAAAACAAATTGTAACACACTTAGTGTAACTAAAGAGTGTAGCCGAATTCCCGGTGAAGGGCTCTAAAATCTCCTTTAAATTATTCTAAATAAAAGTTAAAGTGCTATGTAAAGCTCTCTTGGTTCAACACAAGTGAGGCATACAAACAATACCAAACATATATATGATATGAATATGATGCAATGTAAGATATAAACGAGAGAGAGTTAGAGATAGTGGATCAATCGCAAACAACAAGATATGTTTCAAGGTTCGAGCCACTGCTCTACGTCCCCGCCTTCACACAGAAGGATTTTTACTAAATCGTTCACACAGGACTTCCCACACAAGGAACCCCCACTGAGGATTTCGGAAATACAAATTAGCAGTACACAACTCCTCTCTCAAACAAATATAACCTCTACACAAGAGGCAAAGCACAACAACAATCACCTCTACACTTACAGGGATGGGCACTTAGCAAACAACAATCACCTCACACTAGAGGGATAAGGTACTAAGTCAACACTTCAACAACAATCACTTCTATACTTAGAGGGATACCAATACAACCTCCACAATCACCTCTACACAAGAGGGATACTCAAAGCAAATAAAAGATTACAACTGTAACCCTCCGCTGTCAGTATACGTGTCACCGTCATATACGATATGAAGTACGTAAGAAATTGACCAATCCGAAAACCCGACTATACTAGTTTCAGTGTCACAACTGATTTTCTCACTGTCTAGATTTTCTAAAATTTTCTAAACTTTTTCCGCGTTATTTTGGAAATCGGAGTTAACCTAAATAGATGATTAACTCAAGGATTTTTCATTTACAAATGGGGTAAAATTTCTAGAATCTACTTTGGTAATAAGCGTTAAAATATTATTTTCTACCTTCAAGTATTTTTGACAATTTTTCAGAATTATTCCAAAATCGGGCCGAATGGGTGTCGCCCGGTCTCACGAATCCTTTCGGGATTTTTAATTGACAAACCGGTTTAAATTTTTACAATCCGATTTTTCCTTATGTCTTAGATTAATATTCTCTATTTTTCCTAATTTTTGGAGACTGTTCGACATTAGTCAAATTCGGACCCTATTATGTAATATCAAAAACAAATATCATAATACTAATCCCATATTCATTTACACTGTTGCATCACCAGAATTTTCCAGAGAACAGTTAACCGACATTAGGATTTATCTTACTCCCTTCTCTAATTTTCTACAACATTCCACACTACTAAACCGACATTAGGATATATCTATTTATATAACCCCAACCCCATTTCGTTTTTTTTAACCTTAACAAATATTCTCTCTCTCTCTCTCACTCTCACCTCCAGCGCCAGCCACAGCACCACCCCAACGCCGTCCAGCACCACCCCAACGCCGCCCAGCACCATCACGCAAGCACAAACCCCACCACCTACGATCCCACCTCCTTTCCTCCCTTTCATTATATCAAACCACCACCACCACCTACTTTATCTACCGCCGGCCGCCGGAGTCATCGCCGGAGCTCCGGCCGTCGCCTGAGTCGCGCGCAGTCGGGCTCCATCGCGGCCCTTCCCCGCCGCGACCAGCAGCTGTGCTGCTGGTGCTGTCGTTGTTCACAGCATGCGCACAGTGGGAGGAAGAAAAGAAAACCCATAACGGGTTTTGGCCCTTACCCGATCCGCGACCCGCAAAGACCCATAACCCGCTTCTTTAAAAGGTAAAGTGCAAAACAGCCCTTGTGGAACTTTTAATATTTCATTTATAACCCTGCAACTTTACTTTTCACACCCTGTTCATATTCAGAAGTTATAAAAGTGACCTTGAATCGTGCGTTAGTGATAACTTGGTCATTTAACGTCGGAATTGCGCGTTCTTGGTCTCGTTAGAATCAGGACAGCGAGAACTTCAGTTATAAGGCAAAGTGTTTCCCTGTATTTTTCCTATAAATCGTTTATCTGCTTCATATTGTCTGCTTGGTATATTCGATTCCCGATATTGTGGACAGTCCTGATAAATTGTTTATGATTTATTACGTATGTATAGTCTTGTACTATATCCCTGTTACATGTCACTTGGTTATTCCTGTAATTTATTCCCATTACCCTTTACATGACATTTCTGTTACAAATACTCTTGTTATTGACTCATGTTATCTGCACGACACTCACACACACTACTAGGGAAAAGTCATAGGAACTTATCAGATTATGTTCACTTTATTGGAAGACTAACACTGGGGCTTGGGGAGACTGGACGTTTGACTAGATCCTGTCGGGTGGATGTTGGATCCATTGTTTGTCCCACTGCAGGGGACGGGGTAGTGCTGGCTACCATCTGTTATTACTCATGAGCTCCCGTTTCCCGTTATTATTTTAGCTCATTGAGTTCCCGTTTCATGTTACAGCCTTAGCGGGCTGGCCCTGGTCTCAGCAGCCAGGGATCTGTTTAAGGCCGTGATCCCGGGTATGCACGGGATACACCCACCTGACCGGATCTCCTCGATTGTTAAGTCTCATAGCACATGTTTATGCATTCATTGATCATGCTTGATTCCAGTGTGATTCTTGTTGTCCTCTATTTAGAGTTCTTGTTTACTTCCTGCTCATGTTTATACCTTGTTATTTCTTTGTTCATTTACCTTTTCTTTGTACACTTGCTCGGTCACATCTGAGACCCTGGGTTTGCTTGCCCAGATATAGATTCCGTGGTTATACCATCAGAGGAGGACGCGGAGTATCTAGACGGTTTGGCTGAGCAGCTGTAGAACAGCTCGTGAGCTTGTCGTCTCTTTTTGAGTTCGCAGTATGTTTCATAGTTGTACATATGTTTTTCTATTTTTGTTACTGTATAATTATGCTGATGGACTCAGGTGTACTGTACTGTAATCTTGGTACTGTATTGACTGTGTTATGTACTCTTGTTACATGTAATATATCAGCAGTATTGTTACCATATAAGAAAACTTGTACAGATCTACAGCAGGCTTAACGTGTATACGTCGGAACATTCTACTCGACGTGTACAGGTTGCCGATCATGTCATGTACTCTATTTTGATCAGTGGGACATGACAACAACACTTGGTGGTCTCAACAAACTACAAACCAATTTTCTCACCGAAACAAGATCCTAATAGATAGGATAGATAGATAGCTCAAGTGTGAGAAAATAAAGAGTTTGGAAAACAAATCACAAAGAAAACTCTTGAGAAAAACTCTAAATAGAAATATAAATGAAGATCAAAACAATATCCCAAATACTCTATTTTTCTTTGATTTTTTCCACCGTTTAAACAAATAAAGATAAATCTTTTTGGCACAAAAACTCTTGAAAACTTATTACTAAAACACTTAAGAAGATGAGAAAATTTGCTCTTCTAAAAACTTGTTTAAAACAACTCAAGAGGGGGATATTTATAACCCCTCAAAAATCTGCTTGTTGGCAGTCTAGAAAGGGCAAAATTGCCCTTCTGCTCGACCACCCGGTCGAAAGGCAAACGGTCACTTTTCTTACCGTTGAGCCTATGGTCGACTGCCCGGTCGACCGGGCCAAAGCCATCGGTCGACCGCCCGTCAACTGACCCCCAACCCGAGAGTAGGGTGCTTTCAGTCAGTAGACCGCGCGATTGACCGGCCGAATAGCCTGGCCTTTGTGCACGTCCCGTGCACATCGGTCGCCGTGATGGTCAACCGACTCCTGGTCCGGTCGACCGTCTGGTCGACCGCAGAGCAGTCTGACTGGGATTAAAGGGTACTGAAAACTTGTCTTTTTAACTTCAATTAAATCCCATAAAAACTCATAAATTCCACAAAAATAAGTTCTTATAAGATCTTTGAAATACAAATATGTGTGACTAAAAATTCAACACATATTATAAACAATTTGAGCCATTTTTGTGATATTGAAATTAAGCTTAAACACAAAATCTGTATTTTCTAAAACTTAAATTTTTGAAATGGAAAACTATTTTCTCCAAAATTGTATAAATACAAAAACATGATATTGAAACAAATTTATGTATATGAAAAGAATCCAATATACATGTAAATAATATATCTATGTTTTTGACATGAAATCCAAACCGGTTAAACCGAAAACCAAAAACAAATAAACTTTAAACTTGTGTATGCATGTGAACTTGAGCATATCAATACTATCGACCTTTACACAAAATCTAAAGAATCTAAACTAAACACAAACCGAAGTCTTCTTGTAGATGTCCTTCTCCAAGTCGACTCGATCCAAACGCGATCCAACGAGCTTGACTCCAACCGAGTGCTAGATGTGATCTTGACGCGCGAGCTCTTGAATTAACATGTGAAAGCTTCAAAACTCCTTTGCTGAAGCTAAACACCTACTTATCTTAGTCAATCACTGAAACTATTTAAACACAAAATTATTAGTAAACTATAACTACATGAGTTAATCATCATCAAAACTAGAGTGATGGGCCTCTGGGCCAACAAATTTATCATATATAGAACAACCAACTGTCATATTAAATTGAAGTGTTAAGACTATGAAGAATAAGGCCATTCCACTAGTACTGGTGTCTTAGGACAGACATGCTCCAGAAAAGAAACTTGAGAGCGGGAAGATATTATCCGTGAACGCTATCCCCAACTTTTCGTGACATGAGTTGGTAAAGTCTATATTCATTTCATCCTGTCATGTTCTTCCGTGTACATCTCCTCCTTATCGGAATTTCAAGGATGAAATTCTTGTAAGGGGGTAGAATGTAACACTCCGTTCCCAAAATATGTACCCTGATATGTGTCCTAATTTTTTGCTCGTATTTTTATCATTTTATCAATTTATTGATTGTATTTGACCTGAATTTTGGAGATCGGACCCGGCCCTAGGTCTAGACTTTGCCTATAATTTTCCCTTACTTTTTTTTCTTTTTCTTCTTTTCCTTTCTTTTCTTCCTTTTTTTTCTTTTCTTTTCTTTTCTTTCCCTTTTCCCTTTTTTTATCCTTTTCCTTTTCCTTTTCTTTTCCTTTTTCTTTCTCTTTTTTTCCCTTTCCGTAATCTTCTATACTTTTCTTTTCCTTTCCTTTCTTTTATTCTTCCATCTTTTTCTTCCCTAAATTTCTCCCTCTCTCTTATCTTCTCTCCTCCCCTCCGTGCCCAGTTCTTTCTTTCTCTCTATAGTTTCTCTCTTCTTTCTTTCTCCTACTCTTCTCCTCCTCCTACATCATAGTTGCCACAACCACCTCCCTCACTCCTCTCTCCTCCTCCACAACCACCAACCACCTCCTATCATCACCACCATCATCTATTTCTCCTTCCACCACCACCATATATTTCTCTCTATAAAACCATCACTACACTAACATCATCATCATCCTCACCCTCACCATCTCCATCTCCACCACACCAACCTCCCTGGCCTCCACCCATAGACGCCACCTTCCTCCCCACTTGCGACATTTCCCTCTCTCTTCCCTTTCTCTCTTTCAAATCACACACACTCTCTCTCTTTTCATTTTCCCTCTCTCTTCATTTTCTACTCTCCCTCTCTATAACTCATGCTCTCCCTTTTTCTCTCTTCTCTTCTCTCTTCTCTCTCTCATCTTTCTCTCTAGCTTCCTTTCTCTAGCCCTTTCTCCCTCTAGCTCTCGCTCTCTTAGCCCTTACACTCTTTTCTCTCTGTAGAACCCTCTCTTTCTCTCTATCTCTATAGACTTTCTCTCTTATCTCCTCACTTTGTCTCTCCATGTGCGCGTTTGAGTGCTAATGCCTTTGGCATCTTCTTAGAATAATAGGCGTGTACCTTGACTTGTTAGGTAAGTACCTGGTTTTGTGTATACAAATACTTATATTTACATTATGGATGTTGTTGTGTAAATACGAAAATTGTATTTGGTGTGGTGAATATTTGTAATAGTATAGACTATATTTGTATATGTTTGTGCTTATACTAACGCTTCAGGGACCTATTTCTTTCACAACCTTTGGGCCTAACCTCTCTGAGGTTTTACTATTTAGCCTTCTGGAGCTATTCAATAGTCTTTGGATTTATACCCTCTGGGTTTTATAATAGCTCTATCAAGAGACTAGCTTAACCGCTTTGTGGTTTTACTATTCAGCATCTGGGCTTAATCTCTCTGAGGTTACTATATTACAATCTTCAGAGTTAAACCCTTTGGAATTTACGCGCCCCGCTTGGTAGACAAAGCCTAGCGCTCAGCACTGTACTGCTAACTCCGTATAAGCATAGTTATGTCGTGAACGTGGCTTGACTACATGCATTAGCATCGTATTCATACGTTCACTTCACCGTGGGCGTTTAGCTGCGCTGCGAGCGATAACAACACCGATGTAATAGCGTCTAGTGTTTAGGCCCATCGCTCTAGTTTTGATGATGATTACCTCATGTATTATAGTACTAATGATCCTGTGTTTAATTAGTCTCAGATATTTGATCAAAATCTTAGTAGATGTTTAACTTCAACAAAGAATTTAAAGTCAAGTTTTGGAGGTAGCACGTGTTGATTCAAGAGCTCGGGAATCAAGATCACATCAAGTACTCAAGAGGAGTCTAGCTCATTGGATCAAGATTTGGACCAAGTCAAGAAGAAGAAGAAGATTTTTCAAGAGAAGATTTTCAAGAAGACTTGTGCATGGTTGTAAGTGTTAAGATTTAATTTTAGATAAAATGTAAGGATAGATTAGTTGATAGATTGCTCAAGTTCATATACACTCACACACAGTATTTTTATAAAAGAATTTTTGCTTTTAGAAAATACCATTTTGATTTTTAAGCTTCAAAATATACATGTATTTTATCAAACCTTATTTTAGAGCTTATTATCAAAATATAGATATTTCATCTCATATGTGTAGTGAATCATATCCATACACACTAAGATTCAAAAGTATTTAAAATATCTTGTTTTTGTATTTGGAGAAGTTTTGAAAAAATTATTTTTCAATTTGGAGATTATTTTAAAAAAATACGATTTTTGTTTAAAGCCAAAATTTCTATATCACAAAAATAGTTTAAAATATTTGTAATATATTTTTATTTTTAATGAAACATGTTTGTATGTCAAAGTATATCAATGAATTTATTTTTGTAGAATTTATGAGACTTTATGGGATTTTATTGAAGATAAAAAGATCAAGTTTTAATCCCTAAAAATGTTTGACTAGGCCTTCTACCGGTCGACCGGACGGTCGATCGAGATAAAATTCGATCGATCGGTCCAGTCAACCGATGTGCACAAACGTGCACAGCCGGTTTGGTTGGAGGGCCGGTTGACCGACCCGGTCGACCGCCAGAGAGCTCTGTTATCTAGACCTGGCCCCGGTCGACCAGCAGAGAGCTCTGCTCTCTGTATCCAGGTCTCGGTCGATCGGGCGGTCGACCGGTGGCACAACGGTCAAAAATCCGACCATTGGTCGGTCGACCGGGCGATCGACCGACAGCAGGATTTCCTGCTGAGTTGGCCTTCAACGACCATATTTTGGAAGCCTATAAATTGGGATTCACTTGGACTGTTTTCTATAAGATTTGAAGTGAGTTTTCAAGCTAGTTTTCCTACCTTTCTAAGTGTTTATCTCCACTTGTTTTAAAACCAAATACTTCCATATCAAAAGGAGAGTTTTCAAGAGTGTTTTGTAAAAGAGATTTCTTGAGTTTTTCACCACAACTCTATTCTAGTTTTTCACACATAATTGAGCTTTCCATTGCTATATCCATCCTATAAGAGAGTTATTGTTAGAGTGTTTTTAGGTGATCAAAGTGTTTAGATCACAAAGTGTTCTACTTTGTATTTGAGGAGGTGAACTTGCAGGTTAATATTGTATCGAGTTCTTATGGAAGCTTGGTGTAGAGGTGCGGCCTCGGCAAGCTAGTGTGCTTGCGTGTGTAGTTCTTGCGGGAACAAGTGAGGGGACTAGTGAGTCCAAGAGTTCTAATGTGAACTCCTTGTAGGTGTTGTGGCACCGAGTGATCCGGTGGGATCAATTTTAGTGAAAATCCTTCATAGTGTTGAAGGCAGGAACGTAAAGTAAGGGTGCTCGAACCTCAAAACAAATCTCCCGTGTTTGCGATTGCTCTCTCTATCTCTCACTTGTGTTTATATCTTGCATGCTTACATTGCTTTCATCTTTATATACTTGATATATCTTGTGCTATATTAATACATGCTTGGGATTGTTTGCTCATATTTGTATTCAACCAAGAGAACCATAATGGTACCTCAACTCTTATCTAGAGGAATCTTGAGGAGATAGTTCAGAGCCCTTCACCGAAAATTCAGTTACACTCTTGTGTTATACTTGGTGTGTTTAGCTTAATAGTTTTAATTGCATAAATAATTTTTAATTCCGCATTAATTTATCATTAGATTAACTAGTTACCTATTCACCCCCCTCTAGGTGACCTACAGTACGCTAACTTTGCTCCAACCTTACTTAGCTCCGCTTGGTTGTGCGCTTGGTTTGTTGTAGTTAATAATACCATTATTATAATAATTATTACTTTAATACTATATTGGTTGTGAAGAGTTTGAAATATTTAATATTATTATTATTCCTAAGTCATGTTGCATGATTTACATAATACTTGACACACTATATCTTGATCCTGACTTTAATTGAGTATTATACTTCGCGTGATAATCTGACACCTGACTTAGTACCATGACATCTGACTGGTTAAAATTACCTGATTCATAATTATCACAATTATGGGGATTCAATATTATTATTGTTTAACCAGAATCTGATACTTCTGTACTCCTGAACTCTTGTATCAAGTATACTTTTGCTATTATACTCCTATTAATCTCCGTAAACTGATCATCGTGAACATAAACAGAAAACTCTCTAATAACAGGACAACTTACACTGGAATGGAGAAAACTGATGGAATTAAATATATGTGTTTATAATGGTCAAATATTGCGCAACTAAAATTTCGGTTCAATCTGAGGGCCACCAGGTATTCCGGTGAGGTGTACCAGCACCTTGCTCCTGATTCTATTCTTGTTCCAGGGCATACAAATAAGACCTTTATGACTTAGCGGTCGATTCTGGTTCTAGTGCCGGATACTCCTGAGATCGTTGTCCCTAATGCGTACGGGGCCCACTATAAATATGGTTCATTGAACCTCATCAGTTTCCAATAACCAACCTCATATTACTCATATGTGACTGTATGTGTGCTAGGAGGCTGGGACACATACCTGGACATACGAGTCAGAAGAGTCTTAATAATAATAATAAACTAACTACTATTAGCAAACTTCACTAACTCCATATTGTCTGTCATCGTGACTACACATGACATGAGTACATGACCTAACATCTAGTATGTAATGTATTTGGTGATTCATATTAAAATAACAAATGATGTTGATTGTTATTATTGTATCATTCAAATACATTGATTGCAGCTACATGACATTAAGTTTATTTTTCTGCATTACTTTTTGAGATATTTGCTTCTAAATTGTACCTATATGCTTGAATCACGACACTATATTTCTATACACGTGTGCCTGACTGTGCTCGCCACTTGACTTCATTTTATGTACTCATTGGGTTATTTTTCTGACAACCTTTGCACCTTCATGTCTAGATACCGAGACTTGAAATGAAGAGGACTCTCTCCAGAAGACCGGGCCTTCTTGGAGGAGCAAGCCAATCTCCAATAGATCTCTCTCTGATATGACAACTCTTGATCGACTCGTGAGATTCTTTTTTTTAGCTCATGAGCATCTTTTCAGTCTTTTGTTCCACTTGTAAATTCATATTTTTGTATCACTTGGTGATTTAATACTCTTGTAATATTATGTGACATTCTGTTAAAACTATGTACTTGTACTGAGATGTTGGAATGTATATTATCACGCACTTTCGTACTCTGACTCAGGTATTGTGTGGATGCTTAGCGTGTATATGTGAGGGTATTTTGCTCTACGTACATGCGTTGCAGTAGCATCTCTGTACCTAGCGAGATGGGGCGTTACATCTTCAGAAGGCAGGACTGGTTTAGGCTGATTACTGATTAGTTGCCAAACTGGTTGCAGAGCCTGATCATTAAGAACCCAATGTCATCTTCCACAATATCTGAAACCTTCCAGCTTATAGAAGTTCTGAAGAGATTTGACTCTCAGTAATAAAGTGTATCAGAGTACCAATAGAACTGGATATCCACCTATCAAGTAATAAAGATGTATGAACTCCATTTCCCAACTTCCTTGGCATATGTTGAAGTGCGAGTGACCTAGCATGGCATATCCATTTTCATGTATGAGAATGAGTGATGCTGGCCTTTGCTTGTGCCAAGTGAGAATTTTTCAGATAATTCACCTTCATCCAATTAGGCCATATAGAATTTACTGAACAAATCCTCCACACTAGCCTTATTCCATATGCCATATTAATATCACTTATTCTTGTAATTCCCAGGCCTCCCTCTGTTTTTGGTCTACAAATTTCTTTCCAATTCCAAATATGCATTTTACCTCCACATATAAAATTTGAAAATATCATTTCCAACTCCGTAACTACTGATTGAAGCATTCTGAATGAGAATATCAAGTAACTTAACATGTCGTGCAAAACTTCTTTAATAAGTTCAACCCTTCCTGCAAAGGAGAGAAAATGTAATTGCCAACCATCTATTTTACTCCTCATCTTGTCAATAAGAGGGGGATAATGTCTTGCTTCTGGATATACATATGACAATGGTAATCCCAGATATTTAATAGGCAAAGTACTTTTAGGTACTCCCAATATTGCAGCAATTTCTTCTTTATTCTTGCTTCCCTTGCTAAAAAAAGTTTGATTTTTTGCTTATTCATGGTCAATCCAGTGAATAATTGTAATTTGTGAAGGGAATCACAAATACCAGATGCTGAGTGCTTGTCTCCCTTACAGAAAATCAACATGTCATCTGCAAATAGCAGATGAGAAATCACCAACTCATCATTTCTCCTTGATGGTTTTATTCTGCCAGAAGCCATTGCAATGTCCCTTGTTATAATCCAGAACTCCATTGCCAGAACAAAGAGGCAAGGTGATAAGGGCAACCTTGTTTAATACCCCTATTGCTCTTTAAATTGCCAACTGGTGAGCCATTAAGCATTATGCATTCTTTGATCCAGTTAATCCATCTGTGTGAAAACCCCATGCAATGAAATATGAAGTAGGGAAATTCTTTGTTAAGTGCATCAAAAACCTTCTCAAATCCACTTGGAGACAAAGTATACTTCCCATGGGATTGTTGAAATCCTTCACCAGCTCATGTGCAAGCAAAGTGACATCACTAATCAGCCTCCCTTGTAGAAAAGCACTCTGATTATGAGAAATAAGCTCTTCAATAACCTTCTAGAGTCCGTTTGCTAGAATTTTGGAGATTAACTTGTACAATGTGTTACAACAAGAAATTTACCTGAAATCACTTAAATGAGATACATTAGTAAACTTAGGAACTACTGTAACCAAAGTGTGATTTACCTCTATCAACATTCTGCCTGAGTTGAAGAAGGAATGAATGACTCTGCAGACATGAGCACCAATGATATCCCTGTTGGATTGGAAAAAGTGAGCATTATATCCATCAGGGCCTGGAGCTTTGTCAGGATGCATTTGGTGTAAAGCTTCTTTAATATACTCGTTTGATACAATTCTACTTAACCAACTTGAAGCTGCTACAGTCAGTCATCTTTTGACAATGATTTCAGGGAACACATTCTAGTAGCCTGTTTGACTGAACAATTTTTCAAATAATACTGTAGGTTCTACTTTAATATTATTTATATCTGTAACAGATTCACCCTTGTCATTAATCAAATGGCTTATATGATTACTTGCCTACTTTGCTTTGACTATACAGTAGAAATTTTTCGTATTTTTGTCACATTGATGTATCCAAATTTTTCTACTTTTTTGCCTCATCTGACTTTCTTCATTTACTAACCAATGTCCCAGCTCATTTTGCAAATCCAGCTCAACTTTATGCAGATCAAAATTCGGAGGATCAATGCCTAAGTTATCATGAACTTCTTTCAACTGGGTTTTGATCCTTTTAATATTGCTCACAGGAGTGTCAAAAGACTTTCTTCTGCAATCTTTCAAAGCCCATTCATTTGAGGGTTTTTAATTTGTACATTACCTAATATAAAGGAGAACCTTCAAATGACATTGACTAAGTTGCATCTAGGGTTTGTTTGAATCCCTTATTTTCCTGCCAGTAATTAAAGAACTTGAAGGGCTTGTGGCCAGTAAATGATTCTTTAATCAAATGTAAGACCATTGAAGAATGATCACTAGTAGAGTGTAACAAATACTTATAGTAAGCAAATGAAGGAATATCTATCCAATGAGTATTGCATAGTACTCTATCCACCTGCAATTCTCCCAAAGTTTTTACTCTTGTTGTTCCAGGTCCAAGTGCTTCCTACACTCTTCAAATCCAAAAATGAGCATTTTGTAACAAAATCATTGAAGAAGCTTAATTGAGCAAATGACAAAGGATGACCACCACTTTTTTATTTGGAATCTAGCTGTGTTGAAGTCTCCAAAGAGAAGCCAAAAAGAAGCTTTAATATGCAATTCTTCTAGTTCTTTTCGCAATATAAGTCTCCTAAGTATTCAGACCATACACAAGAGTAAGATAGGCTGACAGTCCTCTTTTGTTTTGTACTAATAAATTTATCTCACTGCAACAGAAAAAGAATACCACATTGATTTAAAATTGACATTAAAGATAACAAATAACTGACTCTTAAGCGATGTAAAAAATCTATGACTTTTCACGTCAGTTTTAAGCCGGAACTATTCACCCCAAAATTTTTTAAAAAAAATCCTGTCAGCAAGACCACTCTCCTCTCCCGCCTCGCTGGCTCCCTTCCCCCTCTAGCCACCTCTCCACTGGCCACATTCTCCTCAATGCCTCGCCCCTCTCCTCCTTCTCGAACCTCTGCCGCCTTTCCGCCTATGTCACCCAGGATGATGCCCTCTTCCCTTTCATCACCATCACCGAGTCCCTCTCCTTCTCCGCCGCCGCCGCCGCCTCCTCCCCTCCCCTCCCAATCCTCCTACGCTGCCCGCGTGGGCTCCTCCTCAGGGAACTCTCCCTCAAACACGTGGTACACTCACAGATCAAATCTTTATCGGGCGGTGAACGCCGGCGGGTCTCCATTGGGTCCGAACTCCTCCATGACCAGCAGGTCCTCCTCGACGACTCTGCCTCCGGCCTCGACTCTGCCTCCGCCCTCCACGTTCTCTTCCCTCGATTAATCTCCGCCCTCCGCTCTCCATTAATCTCATATTGTTGCTCTTCTCGGAGTAGAGTTTACCGTTGCACTAGATGATGGCTAGTTAGTAGAGCGCCGGCTCATGGGAGCCGATGGCCGCCTTCGCTATCAAGGATGCTCTACTGCCGTGGTACTGCAAGCAGTAGAATTTGATCTGCAATTCAAATATTTATTCGTGTCAAAAGATCTGTTGCTAAATCTAATTTGTTGTTTGAGGGAAATTGTGGAAAGAGAAAAGTATTGCTGAGGAAGTTGACATGGATCGTCGAGTAGTCGTCGAGTGATCGCCGGGAAAGTCGACAACAAAAAGGCGAAGGAAACAGCAGCAGCAAACAGCAGCAGCAGCAGGAAACAAGTTGAACGGTCGACCAGCCCGGTCGACTGCCCGCAGTATCAGAAGTTCGGTCGACCAGCCCAGTCGACCGACGTGCACAACGTGCACAAGTTGGAGCTCGGTCGACCGCCCGGTCGACCGACTGAAATTACCCAACTCTCTGTTGGGCACCCGGTCGACCGGTGGAAGGGGTCGGTCGACCGCCCGGTCGACCGACAAGCGGGTGCGGGCTGCGTTTCTGTTTTTTTGGAAACCTGTTGGTATAAATACGGGTTTTGCCTAGGGTTTTGGGAATGCAGAAAATTCTGGAGCTCTCTTGAGATTAGAGAAGCTGCTAGCATTGTAATCTTCTTCCAAAGTAATAAGCCTCTCTTTTGATTGCCCCGGGGACGTAGGCATTGAGGCCGAACCTCGTCAGATTGCTTTGTTTACGTGTGCTTTCTCTTGGTGTTTGTTTTTGTGCTGTTTGGGATTGTTCTTCTTTCTTGGGAGATTCAGGGGATCCTCATCAGGTTGTTGTCTAGTCGCAACAAGTGGTATCAGAGCGTCCCAGGTTTCGCTTGGGATTTGTCTGGAGATTCGGAGGGCTCGGGATCTGATTCGGTGGAGATCGTGTGTCGATCTCAGATCAGAGGAATTTGTGTTCGTGGGATCGTGTGTCGATCTCAGGAGGACGCAAGGAGGGCTCATGGAATCTGTGGTGGAGTAGATCCGGTGAGAAACTCAATATAGGGTTTCAAGGAAAAGGTAAAAATCTAATTTTTATCGAAGTAGTGATCTATTTCCAGTTGATTGATTTTCTGCATAGATAGAGGATCAAGTAATCTAGATGGCAGAAGAAATTGCTTCGGTTAAGACCATGAATCCTCATCCGAGGATTGATGTAGTCAAGTTCAATGGCACAAATAATTTCAGGATGTGGAGATGTGAGGTTATGATGCCCTAAATGCGTCAAACCTCGAGGATACTCTCCTACTGGAGAAGAAGAGGAGCACGACCACTGATGAAGAGTGGGCAAAGATGAACAGGTCGGCGTGTGGGTTGATTCGTTCATGTTTGTCGCAAGACATAAAATATCTTGCGCAACATGAGACGTTGGCGAAGCATCTGTGGGAAACCCTTGAAAAGAAATACCTGATGAAGAGTGTTGAGTCAAGATTGCAGCTTAAGAGTAAGCTGTACAGATTTCAGATGAAGAAGGGGAGCACAGTGAATGAGCACATCAACCGATACACGAAGCTTCTTACAGACTTGGTGAACGTGGATGTCATTGTAGAAGAGGAGGACAAAGCAATCATCTTCCTGAACTCACTCCTGGAGGAGGAGTATGAGACATTCACACTGACCTTTATCAATGATAGGCAGACGTTGGACCACCATGAGGTGTCGTCTGCACTGACAAGTTATGAGACGAGGAGAAAGGAGAGACATCCTTCTCAGTCAAGCTCATCGGCGGAGGCACTGGAAGTAAGAGGCAGGGGTTCATCGAGAAAGAGCAAAGGAGGTTAGAGGAAGATCAAAATCCAGGTCAGGGTTTAGGGATCTCAAGAGGAATCGGTGTGCTTTCTACAGAGAGATAGGGCACTAGAAAGTGGACTGTCCGAAGTTCAAGGGAAAGAAGAAAGAATCAAAGTCTGAGGCAAATCTCGCAAAGATAGTTAACACTCCTAGCAGTAAATCACAGGCAGATGGATCAAACTCAGATTCGTCGGTGTTCTCTTTTTCAGTTACAACTCCCATCATAGGCTACTCAAGTGAAAACGAGTGGATCTTGGATATAGGTGCAACATACCATGTATGCCCTAATCGGGACTGGTTTACCAGCTTTGAGAAGATGGAGGGGTGTTCGGTCGTCATGGGCGATGATCATCCGTGCATCATGGAGGGTGTTGGTACTATTCCAATCAGAATGTTTGATGGGATGGTGAGGGAGCTGAAAGAAGTAAGGTACGTACCTCAGTTGAAGAGGAACCTGATTTCCGTAGGAGCTTTGGAGTCATTGGGCCTTGGGGTGTCTACTAAGGAAGGAGTCCTTAGAATGACAAAAGGTTCGATGGTAGTGTTAAAGGCCGATCGCCGGAACAACCTATGCTACTTGAAGGGTAGTACGGTGATAGGACAAGTGACGGCTTCTACCAGTCCAAAGGAAGATTCAACCCGGCTGTGACACATGAGGCTGGGACATGCAGGAGAGAAGTCAACGCAAGCTCTTGCGAGCCAAGGGTTGCTGAAGGGTGTCGAAACCTACAAGATGGATTTCTGTGAGCATTGCATCATCGGCAAGAAGACAAAGGTAAAGTTTGACACAGCTTCACACTGCACGGAGCGTATTCTTAACTATGTTCACACGGATATCTGGGGACCTACCAAGACTGCATCGATTGGAGGTAACTATTATTTTGTGTCGTTTATTGACGATTTTTCTAAGCGCTGTTGGGTGTACACCATGCGACACAAAGGAGAAGTCCTAGAACTGTTCGTGAAGTGAAAGGCGAATCTGGAGAGAAGCACGGGAAGGAAGATCAAGGTCCTCCGTTCTGACAATAGAGGAGAGTACAAATCGGATCCTTTCCTGCAGTTATGCCCTAATAAGAACATAGAGAGACACTTCACGGTACGAGAGACTCCGCAACAAAATGGGTGGCTGAGAGGATGAACCGGACTTTGCTAGAGAAGGTCCGGTGTATGTTATCCAATGCAGGACTGTCAAAGAAGTTTTGGGCAGAAGCTTTAGCGTATGCATGCCACCTCGTGAATAGGTTGCCGTCGTCTGCGATAGGGGAGAAGACTCCTCTTGAAGCTTGGTCAGGAAAAGCTGCTGGTGACTATGATTTGCAATGGGTCTTCGGATGTCCATCCTACTACCATGTCAGAAAAGACAAATTGGACCCAAGGGCAAAGAAGGGGGTGTTCGTTGGTTTCAAGCGAGGAATCAAGGGGTTCAAGATTTGGGATCAAACGGACAACAAGTTCATACTCAGCAGGGATGTAACGTTCGATGAGGCTTCTTTGATAAAGCCTACGGTCTCTCAGCAGGTGGAGACCAGTAAGACCAAGGAGCTATCGTAGCAGGTGGAGATTGATGCAGATCCACCATCTCTAGAGGAATCAGCATCGATTCGGATCATTCCTGAGGTGACACAGGGCAGTGATCGAGTAGTTGAAAAAGATGCTGAACAGGTTGATCAGGGTCAAGAACAGGTCATAGGTACTGTTCCTGATCCTACTGCAGTTGACAGACCAAGGAGGAACTGCAGTAAGACCAAGGAGCTATCGTAGCAGGTGGAGATTGATGCAGATCCACCATCTCTAGAGGAATCAGCATCGATTCGGATCATTCCTGAGGTGACACAGGGCAGTGATCGAGTAGTTGAAAAAGATGCTGAACAGGTTGATCAGGGTCAAGAACAGGTCATAGGTACTGTTCCTGATCCTACTGCAGTTGACAGACCAAGGAGGAACACTAGGAGACTAGGTTGGCTCACCACTGATATGGTCGTAGCATATGCACTTCCAGTCGTTGAGAAGGCTATTCCATCTACCTTCAGAGAAGCTGAGATCAGCTCGGAAGTGAGGATGTGGAAAGAGGCCATGAATGAAGAGATGCAATCTCTCTATAAGAACGACACATGGGAACTCACCAAGTTGCCCAAAGGGAAGAAAGTTATAGGGTGCAAGTGGGTGTATGCTAAGAAGTAAGGATCTCTCCAAGAAGATGCAGTGCGCTACAAGGCTCGGTTGGTAGCTAAAGGCTATGCTCAGAGGGAAGGAATTGACTATAATGAGGTATTCTCTCCTTCAGTTAAACATACGTCAATTCGTATTATATTGGCCTTAGTTACACAGAATGAGTTGGACCTTGACCAACTCGATATGAAGACCACCTTTCTCCACGGCGATCTAGAGGAGGAGATCTATATGACTCAGCCTACAGGTTACAAGACTGCAGGGAAGGAAGAATTAGTATGCAAGCTGAAGAAGTCACTGTACGGATTGAAGCAGTCTCCTAGACAGTGGTACAAGCGATTTGATAGCTTCATCAGAAAGAAGTACACACGTAGCCATTATGACCCATGTGTGTACTATTACAAGCTACCATCAGGTGAATATATCTATCTACTTCTTTATGTAGATGATATGTTGATTGCTTCGAGGTCGAGATCTGCTTTTGATGCTCTGAAGAAGAATTTACCGTCAGAGTTTGAGATGAAGGACCTGGGCGAAGTTAGGAAGGTGTTGGGCATGGAGATCACTAGAGACCAGAGAATTGGCAGGGTGAGTTTGACTCAGAAGGGCTATTTGGAGAAGGTATTACAGAGGTTCAATATTAGTAAGGATACAAAGTTTGTAAGTACGCATATGGCTCCTCACTTCAAATTGTCTGCAAAGATGTCTCCGAAGAGTATTCAAGAGCGTGAGTATATGTCTCACGTTCCATATGCCAGTGCAGTGGGTAGCTTGATGTAGCTATAGTGTGTACGAGACCAGATCTATCACAGGCCGTCTCCATGATAAGCAGATATATGCATGATCCGGGACAGGGTCATTGAGAAGCTGTGAAGTGGATCTTGAGGTACATCAAAGGAACAATTGATGTAGGTTTAGTGTTTGAGAAGGACTCCACAGGAAAGCAAGAGTGCATAGGGTATGTTGATTCAGACTATGCAGGTGACCTTGACAAGCGCCGGTCGACAACGGGATATGTCTTCACATTCTCTCAAGCACCGGTGAGTTGGCGCTCCACACTGCAGTCTACCGTCGCTTTATCGACCACAGAGGCTGAGTATATGGCTATGACAGAGGCCATGAAGGAGGCGATCTGGCTTCAAGGGTTGCTAGATGACTTGGGCGTGGAACAGGATTTGCTGAAGATTATCTGTGACAGCATGAGGGCCATCTACTTGGCCAGGAACCAGGTCTATCATGCACAGACGAAGCAATCGACGTCAGGTACCATTTCGTTCGGGAGATTCTAAAAGAGGGTGACATCGAACTATTAAAGATTCACACTTCAGAGAATCCAGCCGACATACTTACTAAGGTGGTGTCGGGAGTTAAGTTTGCACATTGCAAAACTTTTCTCCATGTCCTTCAAGTAGCTTGAGCTTGCTGAAGCTCATTTGGATGAACTACGGACGGCTTGATCCCTTGGGCAGGGTACGTAAGCAACCATATTGGTGCAGCCGCTCTCGAGTCGATGGACAGTTCAGCTCAGATTTGGGAATCTTCACCGAGGTGGAGAATTGTTGGAAAGAGAGAAGTATTGCTGAGGAAGTTGACATGGATCGTCGAGTAGTCGTCGAGTGATCACCGGGAAGTTGACAACAAAAAGGTGAAGGAAACAGTAGCAGCAAACAACAGCAGCAGCAGGAAAGAGGTTGAACGGTCGACCGGCCCGGTCGACTGCCCACAGTATCAGAAGTTCGGTCGACCGGCCCGGTCGACTGACGTGCACAACGTGAACAAGTTGGAGCTCGGTCGACCGCCTGGTCGACCAACTGAAAGTACCCAACTCTCTGTTGGGCACCCGGTCGACCGACCGATCGACCGACGGAAGGGGTCGGTCGACCGCCCGGTCGACCGACAAATGGGTGCGAGCTGCGTTTCTATTTTTTGAAAACCTGTTGGTATAAATACGAGTTTTGCCTAGGGTTTTGGGAATGCTGAAAATTCTGGAGCTCTCTTGAGATTAGAGAAGCTGCTAGCATTGTAATCCTCTTCCAAAGTAATAAACCTCTCTTTTGATTGTCCCGGGGACGTAGGCATTGAGGCCGAACCTCGTCAGATTGCTTTATTTGCGTGTGCTTTCTCTTGGTATTTGTTTTTGTACTGTTTGAGATTGTTCTTCTTACTTGGGAGATTCAGGGGATCCTCATCAGGTTGTTGCCGTAGTCGCAACAGAAATTTGGAAGACTATGAACCAATAAGCATTGACCAATTGTTGAGCTTGTTCCTTTGAGCTTGTTTCGACCAATTTTTAGCTCTGACAGCTAGTTATTTCCGAGATGCTTTTGATAAAACTACCGGATTGAGTCTCAATCTGCTGAATCTCTTGCATCTGAATGAATTGGGAAAAAAATTCAATTTTGTTTTATCAACAGAAACTAATTGTGAAGAAAGAACAGAGAGATACATAGCTCACTTACATCATGAGGATGTTGACAAGGTCAGAAGGAGAAGCGGCAGAAGAGCTGAGCTTGCAGATTACACAAAGAACGAGATCTTCCAGTGAGCACTGCTCTCTCTCGTTCTTCTCAGCTGCATCGCAAAAGGATCCGATAAGGTTTGGACTTGCGAGAAGGAGGAGAGATTGAGGAACAGAGACAATACTTTAGGTGCGGGATTTGATTTCTTTTTTCTTTTTGTTTTGAGAATTTGAGAGGGAGACGTTGTTTTGAATCGGTTCAATTTTAGAACTGACGTGTTAGCTTTTATTTATTTCTTTGATTTGAGTTTCTATATCGGTTTCTTGGAGAAGCAACATTGTAAGTTTTTTAATATATAACAAAATGTCACTGCCTTTATTTTTTTTTGAGTTTTTATGTTAGTTCTTTAGAGAACCGACGTTCTAAATTTTTCAACATATTACAACGATTTCACCTTCTCTAATTTTTGAGTTTCACATCGTTGTGTTACTGAAACTAATGTCAAACATGCGACGCGAAAGCCTAATTTTGTACTAGTGTTTGTTGAATTGAACAAGCATATACCACACAATCCCATATTTGAGGATACCATGAAATCCATATCCTTCTTTAGTCGACAAATAAAGATTATGACAAGATTTCCAGCTCAAAGGGACACAATTAGATAATGTAGGCAAATTTTCAATCTTTACTTTTGTTTCAACCAGTGCCACTAAGCTAGGAGAATGATGTTGTATATGATTCAGAACATCCTGTCTCCTACTTTCCTTATTAAAACCTCTAACATTCCAAATAACCATTGACATTAATTACCTTAGGGAGCACCCTTTTCCTCATTCCTAACACTTCTTCTTCAGGGTAAAGAATCATTGTCTTTCTTCTTCATTGCAGACTTTTTAATTTCCTTTGAATCTTTTAGTTTTTGCATTAGAAGGTTCCAAGCTGGGTTGTCTTCAGCAATGTTAACTGGCATATTGTCAGATTCTTTTGATACTAAGTGATCCTCAGAGAAAAACTCAGTTTGATCAATAGGAGCAGCATATGAACTGGCAGGACAAGAATCAGATAATTCAACTTTATCTGGTAAATCATAATTTTTCAGTACTGGCATGTCAGCTTGATTGGACAAAAACTGATCACTTAACATTTATGATTGAACATCACAATTCATTTGAACTTCAGCTTTGGGCAATGCAGAACAATTCCTTTCTGAATCAAGTTTCTCCATAGTTTTATCAGCAATTGATAACTAGCAATTTTCTGGCACATCCTGCTGTTTATTGAGTCTGATATTCTGAATCAAGATATTCCTTCGAGAGTAATTTTTAGGCAATGCATCCTTTGAAGATTCTACTTCATGAATAGAGTCTGAAACTGAGACATTGTTTCCTATCAATTGCTCAGTAACTGGAACTTCCTGTTCATTATGGAGGCTGATATTCTGATACGTGGCATTCCCCTGATATGATTCTTTAGACTCTCCTTCTTTTGCTTGATCTACTTCAATAATTGAGACTGTTTGCACTTTCTTGTTCAGGACCTGATTTTTAATCCCTTCATGAATAGTCACAACATCTGATGGTGTACAACACCATCAGAAGTCCTAAGTATATCTGCTAAAGGTGTAGGGAGAGAGGAGAAAGAGAAGATAAAAAGACATTGGAAGAGTATTTGTACTCATCGGGAAGATAGCACAGAGATAGGAAGCCAAAAGGAAGAAGAACGGAGCTCGTTGCAGGCCAGGACTAAGTCCGGTCGACCTGGCGGTCGACCGGTGTGCACGACGTGAACAGGCATGGCCCGGTCGACCGTTGTAAAGGAATGGTCGACCAGCACGGTCGACCGACTTGTTGGCCCAAAGGCCCATCACTCTAGTTTTGATGATGATTAACTCATGTAGTTATAGTTTACTAATAATGTTGTGATATTTAATTTTAGATATTTGATCAAGATTTTAGTAGGTGTTTAGCTTCAACAAAGTTATTTTGGAGCTTTCACATGGTGATTCAAGAGCTCGCGTGTCAAGATCGCATCTAGCGCTCGGTTGAAGTCAAGATCGTTGGATCGCGTTTGGATCGAGTCGGCTTGGAGACAAGAAGACTTCAGTTTGTGTTCAGTATGTTTAGATCTTGTGTAAAGATTAGATAGTACTGATATGCTCAAGTTCACATATACACACAAGTTTTAAAGTTTGTTAGTTTTGGTTTTCGGTTTAACCGATTTTGGATTTCATGTCAAAAACATAGATATATATATTTTTTATGTATAATGAATTCTATCCATATGCAACATACTTCAAAGTTGTTTCAATATCATGTTTTTATATTTACATGACTTTTGGAGAAAACGGTTTTCCATTTCAAAGTTTGGTTTTTAGAAAATACGATTTTTGTATTTAAGTCAAATTTCAATATCACAAAAATGGCTCAAATTGTTTATAATATGTGTTGAATTTTTATCACAAATATTTACATTTTAAAGATCTAATAAGAACTTATTTTTTGTGAAATTTATGTAATTTTATGGGATTAATTGAAGTTAAAATAACCAAGTTTTTAATACCTAAAACAGTATTGACCTGGCCTTCTGCCAGTTGACCGAGGCAGAAGTCGGTCGACCGGTCTAGTCGACCGACATGCACGAACGTGCACAGGCCTTATAGGCTGGAGGGCCGGTCGACCGCCAGACAGCTCTGCTCTCTGGAAATGGCCCCGGTCGACCGGGCGGTAGACCGGCAGAGAGCTGCTGCTCTCTATATCCAGGCCCGGTCGACCGGAGGCACAATAGTCATACAAATGACCGTTGGCCGGTCGACCGGGCGGTCGACCAGAATGGCAATTCTGTCCTTTTCAGACTGCCAACGGGCAAAATTTTGAGAGGCTATAATACCCATCTCTTGAGCTGGTTTCTTCACATGTTTTTAGAGAGCAATTTTTTTCACCTTTGCAAGTGTTTAACAGTAAGTTTTTTAAAGAGTTTTGGATTTAAAAGAATCTTTATTTGTTTTAAAGGGTTGGAAAAATCAAAGAAAAAGAGAAGTCTTTGGGAATTATTTTTGTTCTTCATTTCTATTTTATCCTAGAAGTTTTTTCAAGTATTTTCTTTCTGATTTTGATTCTCAAACTCTTTATTTTCTCACACTTGAGCTATCATATCTATCCTATCTATAGGATCTTATTTTAGTGAGAAAATTGGTTTGTGGTAAGTGAAACTACCAAGAATTATAAACCTTCTTTTATTTGAGTTCCCTTTTATGTAGAGGTGAGTGTGGAGGTTGTGTTGGTATCCCTCCAAGTGTAGAGGTGATTGAGATTGTTGTTTGGCTTTGAGCCTTATTCCTTTTGTGTGAGGTGAATATTGTTTGGCTAACTACCCATCCCTCTAAGTGTAGAGGTGATAGTTGTTGTGCCTTACCTCTTGTGTAGAGATTGTGTTGTTTGAGAGAGGAGTTGTGTACTCCAAAGTTGTATTGCCTAAATCCTCAGTGGAGGTTCTCTGTGTAGACGATTTAGTGGAAATCCTTCTGTGTGAAGGCGGGGACGTAGAGCAGTGGCTCGAACCTCGAAACATATCTTTGTGTTTGCGATTGATCCACTATCTCTTAACTCTCTCTTATTTACCTTGCATAGATTCATATTGCTTATATCATATTTGCTTGGTATTGTTTGTGTACCTCACTTGTGTTGTACCAAGAGAGCTTTACATAGCACCTCAACTTTTATTTAGAGGAATTTAGAGGAGATAGTACAGAGCTTGTCATCGGGAATTTGGCTACACTCTTTGGTTACACTAAGTATGTTGCAATTTGTTTTAATTCCGCATCATTTGTTATTAGATTAGCCTTACACCTATTCACCCCTCATTTAGGTGTACTTTCAATTGGTATCAGAGCCTACGCTCCTGATATTAGGTTTAACCACCTAGAAGTGAGATCTTGGTTAACTAATCTAGTATTTGTATTTGCGCACTTATTTGTTTACACACACTCATGGATTACTTTGATGTTTCTAACATCGATATGTGAAAGCTTAGAATTAGTATGTACCTAAAAATCTTGGGAATGCATGTTTACCTTGCCGCTACCAAGAAATCTTATCTTGGTAATAATAAGCTTATAGAGGCCAATGCACAAGACTTAGAGGCACGTAGATGCACTCTAAGTAAAAAATATTTATGCATGATTTCTCATTGTGATTCCGCCTTTGCAGTGTGGAACACCTTGACCTCTCCCAAGTTTCAAACACCTAACATTATGGAGAAGGAATCTAGTGAGGATGAGTCTGACCAACATTGCTATATGGTTTAAGGGAATGACTCCCTTGAGATAAATTCAGAAGCTCAACTAGATCTTAGTGCTAGTTCTTCCGGTGATGATTATGTTGATGCCGATGCTTTAAATGAAGAACTATCTCTTATTTGTGAAAATCTATTAAAAAATACCAACTCTTAAAAAAGAAAAGTCTTAAAATAAAAGAAGAAAATAAGGATTTGTTTTCAAAACTTAATATGATTTTGCAAGAGAGGGATGAGATTTCTAATGAAAGGGACTCATTGAAATCCCAACTCGATCTTACCCTAAATGAAAACAAGATCTTAAAAGCTAAAAATAATTGTGATGAAGTTTTGAAGAAAAATGAAGTTCTATCTTTAAAACTTGTTTTTATTTTAAAAGAAAATGATACTTTAAAAAACAAAATTATTTCTATTTCAAAGGAATTGGATTTGATTTCTAATGAAAATAAATCTTTAAAAAATGATTTGTCTTAACATGTTTGCCATGCTAATATTACTTCACCATCTAGTGTTTCAATTGTATGCTCCACCTCTTCTTCAATTATTAAAAATTATATTTGTATGTTAAAGAACAATGTTGATTGTTTGGGCTCCACTTTGAGCCAATGTGTCATGAACTACACACGGTTGGATTCCATGTTTTGAAAGAAACAAGTTTCACATATGCATGCACACCATACACGACATGCACATGCTCATCATACTCACACACATGATTCAAAGTATGCTCATGAGTACACTTATACACATTGTGGACGTAAGGGCCAGCTTGTAAAGTTTTGTTATGACAGAGTACCTAATGAAAATTTTGCAAATAAGTTTGTTTGGGTTAGGAAAGGTGCTAACCCCCATGGACCCAATAGAGTATGGGTACCAAAATCCACTCCTATTTTATTTGATGTAGGTGTAGGCTCTCGCTTGACGTGAGAGTAATGGTGCCTTGAGGTGAATGCGTTCCGAGCTATATGGTAACAATTTTGGATGCATCACTTTCGAGGAGAGTTTGGTGGGAAGATCACCATGGTTTGGAGACCTAGAGATAAGCCCTATTAGTTTTGGTAACTATCTCTAACTCCTTATTATGTTTACATGCTTTTAGATTATTAATTTTTAGCATGTCATGTTTTAATGGCCATTGTATTAAATGCCATGATACTTAGACTTATGACATACATGTATAGTAATTGAGATACACTCATGTTCATATGGATTCATATTTTGAGTTCTCACTTTAGTTTAGCTATTGTGTATATCATAGCTCTAAGTCATGTGTATTTATATAATAATCATATTGATATTTGTTTATGATTTTTATGCTTCATGTTTTGATTACATGTTTAAGATGTAGTTTTCATTAAAACTTGTCTAGATACTTGTACAAATAATAAGCCACATTTACTTTTTGTATGTTTGTACTTAATTGCTCACTTGTTCCCATTAGATGTACTAGTACAGCCTAGTTTTGATGATTCATGCATTTTAACTTGTATTCTCTATTTTTTTACATGTTTCGTGATTTTGTGTTTAGCTTCATGTATATGTCAATTTTGTCAAAACTTTAAGATATACATGTATACTCTTGAGTCACTTGCTTTTCATGCAAATCTTTATGGACTCATTTCTATTTGGGACATGTATATATACTTCTAATTTAGACAAAACATACATATACCTTGAAGCCTATTAGTTTGGTAATTTTTCATGTTTTTCATGTTTGTAAAGGAATTTCATATTTTGAGCTTAAATGCCTTATTCTATGACTTTGTTGATTACATGACTTTGTACACTCACATTTCTTGATATTTTCTCATGACTTTGTTTTCATGAGTCGTATATGTGCTTTATAGACTTTAAGTGTTAATTGTTGAGTGATTTTCATGTTTTCATGGATATATTCTTATTTTATTCCTTACTTGAAAGATTTCGTACTAGTTTTTAAGATTATCATAAAACTAGTTGCGTATTTCTTCATTTGGTAGAGTTTTCAATATGTTAAACTATTTTCAAATCCTATTTTTGAAAATTCCTACCAACGCCCAAGGGCAGACAGATAGGCGATTATGCTTTATATGCTCAAATTGAAATTTTTTTTAACATGTGCATAAATAGGAAGATAGTATGAGTTATACACTTGATTCTCATTATATTTTCAATTGGTATCACAATTGATATTCTTTTTGTATACTCATATTTTGTTATCTATATATGTATGCTTCAAACTTCAAATAGTATCAATTTCGATTGGTATTTATATTTTCATACATATATATGATTTGATTGTGCTTACTACATCTTTATATCTTTAAGCACAAATTATATTTATGCTAAGCTTAATTTAGCCCTTAATGGCAATTATTTTTCAATTGATATCTATACAAGCTTATGCATTATTTTTATTGATATTTCATAAAGGTGGAGAAAATTCATGTTTTATCTTTCAATCGATTTTATTCTCTATTGGTATCTTACTCTCATTCTTTATGATGAAAAATACTTTGTTTTAGTATATGCTAACATTTTCAATATTGGTATCAATAATATTAAATTGGTATTATTCTCAATTTGTTATCTTTATTGTAAAATAAGTGTATTTCCAAAGTAATATGATTTCTATTTTCAATTGGTTTTTACTTTCAATTGGTATCAATATCGATAATATATATATTTCAATTGGTATCAAAAACGTATCATGTGTCATTTTCTATTAGTTTCAAAAATTTACAAGACATTTTAAATTGGTATCAAGATATTTTCAATTGGTATCTCAAAAATATTTTGTTTATTTTCAATTGGTATCATAATGTTTCTATGTATACCTTTTTCATAAATTGATAAAATTTTCAATTGGTATCATAGTGTTTTGATATGCATTGCTTATATGCAAGAGAAGCTTAACATCCTCTCTATATATAGATTCATGTTGAGTGTATTTTATATTGAAGTGATTGACCTCTCTTTAGTATGTCTTACACGTGTGTAGGGGGAACTTCACATTTCCTTTTATACATTATATATTATGTGTTATGTGATTAGGGTTTAGTCATCTCTTTTTCATGTAATGCATGTATGCAGGGGGAGTTAACTTTACATCTCTCCTCTTCATGAATGTATATCGCATATTCATCCTTCTTATTTGCTTTAACAAAAAGGGGGAAGACATTTTTTATTTATGCCCCTTGTTGATGATTTGACATCCTTCTTGTTTGATTTGACAAAAAGAGGAAGAATTTTTTTTGGTTTATTTGTGCCCCTTTGTTGATGATTTGATAAAAAGGGGGAGAGAAATTTGGAGTTTCATATATGCATGTTTATGTCATTTATATGCATGTTTATTTTTTCAATTAATATCAGTACATATATATTTTGTTTATGCATTCATTAAATATCTTTATTGTTTATTGCTATGCATGAGTTAAGGGGGAGCTTCTATGAAGCTTAACTTTAATCCATACATATATAACTCAATGAGTTTTGTCATCATCAAAAAGGGGGAGATTGTTAGCTCAGAGGCCCAT
This sequence comes from Agave tequilana, assembly GCA_038442645.1. Lineage (NCBI taxonomy): Eukaryota > Viridiplantae > Streptophyta > Magnoliopsida > Asparagales > Asparagaceae > Agave > Agave tequilana. The sequence continues at coordinate 123,080 of JAVJIF010008255.1, forward strand.
CACTCTAGTTTTGATGATGATTAACTCATGTGGTTATAGTTTACTAATAATCTTGTGATATTTAGTTTCAGATATTTGATTAAGATTTTAGTTGGTATTTACCTTCAACAAAGATATTTTAGAGCTTTCAAATGGTGATTTAAGAGCTCGCATGTCAAAATCGCATCTAGCACTCGGTTGGAGTCAAACTCGTTGGATCGTGTTTGGATCAAGTCAGCTTGGAGACAAGAAGACTTCGGTTTGTGCTTAGTATGTTTAGATCTTGTGTAAAAATTAGATAGTATTGATATGCTCAAGTTCACATACACACACAAGTTTTAAAGTTTGTTAGTTTTAGTTTTCTGTTTAACCGATTTTGGATTTCATGTCAAAAACATAGATATATATTCTTTTATGTATATTGGATTCTATCTATATGCAACATGCATCAAAGTTGTTTCAATATCATGTTTTTGTATTTACATGAGTATTAGAGAAAACGATTTTCCATTTCAAAGTTTAGTTTTTGAAAAATACAGTTTTTGTATTAAATCCAAATTTTAATATCACAAAAATGGTTCAAATTATTTAAAATATGTGTTGAATTTTTGTCACACATATTTGCATTTCAAAGATCTAATAAGAACTTATTTTTGTGAAATTTATGTGATTTTATGGGATTTAATTGAAGTTAAAATAACCAAGTTTTTAATCCCTAAAACAGTATTGACCTGGCCTTCTGCCGGTTGACCGGTCTGGTCGACCGACGTGCATGAATGTGCACAGGACTTATATGTCGACCGACCCGGTCGACTGACCTGGTCGACCGCCAGAGAGCTCTGCTCTCTGGAAATGGCCCCGGTCGACCGGGCGGTCGACCGGCAGAGAGCTGCTGCTCTCTGTATCCAGGCCCGATCGACCGGAGGCAGAACGGTCTGGCCGGTCGACCGGGCGGTCGACCGGAAGGGCAATTTTACCCTTTCCAGACTGCCAACGGGTAGAATTTTGATAGCGTATAAATACCCATCTCTTGAGCTGGTTTCTTCACAAGTTTTTAGAGAGCAATTTTTCCCACCTTTGTAAGTGTTTAACAACAAGTTTTTGAAAGATTTTTGGATTTAAAAGATCTATCTTTATTTGTTTTAAATGGTTGAAAAAATCAAAGAAAAAGAGAAGTCTTTGGGAATTGTTATTGTTTTTCATTTCTATTTTATCCTAGAAGTTTTCCTAAGTATTTTCTTTGTGATTTTGATTTTCAAACTCTTTGTTTTCTCGCACTTGAGCTATCATATATATTCTATCTATAGGATCTTGTTTTAGTGAGAATATTGGTTTTTAGTATGTGAGACCACCAAGAGCTGTAAACCTTCTTTTATTTGAGTTCCCTCTTGTGTAGAGGTGAGTGTGGAGGTTATGTTGGTATCCCTGTAAGTGTAGAGGTGATTGAGCTTGTTGTTTGGCTTTGAGTCTTATCCCTCTTATATGAGGTGATTGTTGTTTGGCTAAATGCCCATCCCTCTAAGTGTAGAGGTGATAGTTATTGTGTCTTGCCTCTTGTGTAGAGGTTGTGTTGTTTGAGAGAGGAGTTGTGTACTCCAAAGTGTTGGCCCAAAGGCCTATCACCCTAGTTTTGATGATGATCAACTCATGAAGTTATGTTTACTAATGATCTTGTGTTTAATTAGTGACAGATTCATTATCAAGATCTTAGTGGGTGCATAGCTCAACAAAGGATAAAATGTCAAGATTTGGAGCTAGCACGGTGTGATCCAAGGAGTTTTTGGATCAAGCTTGGACCAAGTCAAGAAGATGAGAAGCCTTCAAGAGAAGACTTCAAGAAGATGAAGACTTGTGTTTAGGTATAAGATTTTGTTTTTGTTTTAGATAAAATGTAAAGGATAGATAGTTAGTGGATTGCTCAAGTATACCATGCACACACACTCTTGATTTAGTTTGTTTTAGAAAAGAATTTTAACCAAAAACCAAAATAGTATTTCAAGTGATTTTTGGTATTTCTCCAAGTTTAGAGCTTTATGACAAAAACATAGATATTTCATTATGATTGTGTAGTGGATCATATCCATACACACTATGCCTTAAAAGTATATCTTGTTTTTGTATTTGTTGAAGATGTTTTGGAAAAACAAAGTTTAGAAAACATGTTTTGAAAAATACAGTTTTTATCATGAGCCAAATATTTTCAAGTTACAAAAATAGTCCAATCTTTTATAACATGCCTTGATTTTGTGCAAGCATGTTTGTATATCAAAGTATATTGGTTAAACTATTTTTGTAAATTTTTAAGTATTTTATGGGATTTTATTTGAGCCAAAAAGACTAACTTTTTAATCCCAGAAAATTGTTTCAGGCTTCGAATAAGTCGACTAGTAACCTTTATAAGTCGACTAATCCTGGAGTCGGCCGACCGGACCGGTCGACCGACGTGCACAGACGTGCACGCCTTTGTGTACTGGAGGATGGCGGACCGTGCCGGTCGACCGCTCCAGAGAGCAGAGCTCTCTGGAAAGTTCGGCCGACCGTACGGGTCGACCGACAGAGAGTTAGACTCTCAGCTCCAGTGGGTCGGTCGACCCAGGCGGTTGACCGTGGCTCCAACGGTCAGAAATCCGACCGTTGGCGGTCGACCGGACGGGTCGACCGGCAGTTCTGACAAAGCCCCAACGGCTAGTTTTTGACAGCTATATATTTGGGGGTTTATGGACTGTTTTGCAAGAAGATTTTGGAGACCTTTAGAGCCAGTTTTTCCTATTCTTTCAGAAGAGTTTTTCTCCACAAAATAGAGAGCTAATACTTCCAATCCAAAGGGAGTTTTATTTAGAGTGTGTTAAAAGAGATTTCTTGAGTTTTCCTCCACCTTTCTCTTCCTTGTTTTTCTCACACCACACTTGAGCTATCCATTGATTATTCATCCTATAGGTGTGTTGTAGTGAGATTGTTTTTAGGTGATCAAAGTGTTGTGATCACCAAAGACTTCTTTTTTGTACTTTGAGGAGGCAGACGTGTGTGTCCGCGTTGTTTTGAGTTCGGGTGCGGACTCGGTGGTTTGAGGTGCGGCCTCGGCGAGCTAGTGAGCTTGCGTGTGTACGGGACTAGGGAGTCCAAGAGCTTGTAGGTGTTGCGGCACCGAGGAGAGATCCATTGGGATCTTGCATAGTGGAAATCCTTCGTGTGTCGAAGGCGGGGATGTAGAGCAAGTGTGCTCGAACCTCGAAACATACCCTTGTGTTTGCGATTGCCTTTTCTCTCTCTCTCCCTTACTTGTTTATATCTTGCATTTAATTATTATCTTTACATTTACATGCTTGATATATTGTGCTCATATTGATATATTGCTTGGGATTGTTTGCTAACACTTGTATTCAACTAAGAGAGCCAACGCGGCACCTCAACCCATTCAAGGGGAATCTAGAGGAGTTTGTCCAGAGCCCTTCACGGGAAATTCGGCAACACTCTTGTATTATACATAGTGTTTAGTGTAAAAATTTAATTAGGTCATAATTGTTTTTAGCTTCCGCATTATTTGCATCATTAGGCATTAAGTGACCATTAGATTAGCCTTCACCTATTCACCCCCCTCTAGGTGAACCTTACACAAAGTTATATTACCCAAATACTTAGTGGTGGTTCCCTGTGTGGGAAGTCCTGTGTGGACGATTTAGTGGAAATCCTTCTGTGTGAAGACGGGGACGTAGAGCAGTTGCTCGAACCTCGAAACATATCTTTGTGTTTGCGATTGATCCACTATCTCTTAACTCTCTCTTATTTATCTTGCATTGATTCATATTGCTCATATCATATTTGCTTGATATTATTTGTGTGCCTCACTTGTGTTGAACCAAGAGAGCTTTACATAGCACCTCAACTCTTATTTAGAGGAATTTAGAGGAGATAGTTCAGAGCCCGTCATCAGGAATTCGACTACACTCTTTGGTTACACTAAGTACGTTGTAATTTATTTTAATTTCGCATCATTTGTCATTAGATTAGCCTTACACCTATTAACCCCCTCTTTAGGTGTACTTTCACGACTGGCATGAGCTGCTCTTGGTTGATCCCGGTCGATCGAGGACAGGGGCCAGTCGACTGGCCAGTCGACCGACAGGCGAAACAGTCTCCTGAACGGATTCAGACTCCTTTCCTATTTGAGGTCGAATCCTATTGGGGTTTCTTAAATCCCTGGGACTCTCTGACTATAAATAAGAGTTAGAGCCCTCATGAATTATATCCCTCTTGCTTCACTCAAGTATTCTTTTATAATTGATTATTGAATCAATAAAATCTCTCTCTTCCTTACCATGAGGACGTAGACAAAATTGTCGAACCTCGTTAAACACTGTGTTGGTTTGCTTTCTCTCTTGTTTCTTTATTCTTGGCGTGTGGATACTTCTCCAGCGCGTTCATCTCCATTGCTTGAGTTCCTCAAGTTGGTTGTTGCGCATATAGAAGATGCTAGACGCAAGAAGTTCTATCGCCAGAGTCACAACAACTAGTATCAGAGCATCCTAGATTCGTTGTAGGATCGTGTGTCATTCCAAGGGCATCAATTACTGTTTGGTGGAGATCATGTGTCGATCTCGGAGCAGCATTGGGACTGTTTGTTGGATCGTGTGTCGATCTCAAAACAGTATTTGAATTACTCGATGAATCAAACTTGGAGGAGTAGATCACTTTGGAAACTCTTCGAGGGTTTCGCTTGGAGGTAAAGATTCTATCTTTATCTAGTTTGTTTGATCTAACTTCGTTTATTTTCTGCATTATTTTAGAAATCAATTGAGAAGATGGCTGGTGTAGTACAACTACGGTGAAATCCGTGAATCCACATCCATTGAGGATTGATGTGGTGAAGTTCGACAGGAAGAACAACTTCGGTATGTGGAGATGTGAGGTGATGGATGCATTGACGATATCAAACCTCGAAGACACTTTACGGTTGGAGAAAAAGCGTCAGACTACTACTGAAGAGGATTGGGATAAGATGAACCGAATAGCGTGTGACTTGATTAGGTCTTGTTTGACACAAGATATCAAGTATCATATGTTACATGAAACATCTGCAAGGCAGCTATGGGAGATTCTGGAGAAAAAATATCTGACGAAAAGCATTGAATAATGGTTGCAGTTGAAGAGAAGGCTCTATCATTTCCAAATGAAGAGTGGAATCTTTGTTGACGAACACATGAATGGCTACAAAAAGCTTCTTACAGACCTAGTTAATGTGAATGTGGAGATCGATGAAGAAGATAAGGCGGTAATTCTATTGAATTCTCTTCCTGAAAGAAGAGTATGAGACCTTTACTCTTACATTGATCAATAGAAAATAATCCCTTAATTACAATGAGATATCTGCTGCTCTTGTGAATTATGAAGTAAGGAGGCAAGATAGATTGTCTTCTTTTAGGAGAACAATAGTAGAGGCAGTGGCGGTAAGAGGCATGAGTTCCAATAGGAAAGGCTGAGGTGATTAGGGAAGATCAAAGTACATATCAGAATTCAGAGATCTGAAGAAGAACCAGTGTGCCTTATATAAGGAGCTAGGGTACTGGAAGATTGATTGTCCTAAGGCCAAAGGTAAGAAGAAGGAGTTAAAAACTGAGACAAATCTCGCACAGATGGTAAGTACTCATGCCAGTACTTCAAAGGCGGATGGATCAGATTCAGACTCATTAGTATTTTTTTTTGCTGTTACTACTCTTACTGTTGGTTACTCAGATAATGCTGAGTAGATCTTAGATACAGGAGCTACCTATCATGTGTGCCCGAATATGGACTAGTTTTCTAGCTTTGAGAAGATAGATGATGTTTCACTGTAATGGGTGATGATCATCTGTGTAATGTAGAAGGGATGGGTACAGTCCGTATCAAGATGATTAATAGGATAGTATGAGAATTGAAGGAAGTACGTATGTAGCTCAACTCAAAAGGAACCCTATCTCAGTTGGTGCTTTGGAAACATTGGGTCTTATGGTAGCTATACGAGATGGTATTCTCAAAATGACCAAAGGCTCAATGGTAGTTATTAAAGGCATCTGCCAGAATAATCTCTACTACTTGAAGGGAAGTATAATTACAGGTTAGGTGGAGACTTTTATTTCTTCAGATGATGTTTGCACACAGGTCTGGCAGATGAGGTTCGGACACGGAGGAGAAAAGTCTTTATAAGCTCCAGCAAAGAAGGGATCATTGGAAGGTGCATCTACCTAAAACATGGAATTGGGTGAATACGGTGTTCTAGACAAGAAGAAGGTAAAAATCATCATCACTACTAACTACTCTGAAGGTCTTCTTGATTGTGTGCACGTAAGTATTTGGGGACCTGCTAAGACTGCATCGCTTGGAGGTCATAGGTATTTTGTCTCTTTATTGATGATTTATCTAGGCACTTTGGGATATATCCCATGAGACAAAGGTGTGAAGCCCTAGGTATGCTGGTGAAGTGGAAGGATATGATGGAGAAGCAGACAGGTAGGAAGATCAAGGAGATACAAATTGGTAATGTTGAAAGATACAAGAATCAATTCTTACGATTTGGCCAGAACACTGGTATTGGTACACACTTCACAGATGGAATACATAGGTTGGCTAAGGAGATAAACTTGTAATATCCCCTATTTAATAATACCATATAATTATTTTAAAAAATATCTTATTATTATTAATTAACTTGAATTAGTATCATTATTAGTAATATTATTGTGCATGACTTGTAGACTTTTATTGCTTATATTTAATTATTTTTAATTATTATTAATGGGTAGTATTATTATTTTCATCCAAGCCCAATAAGTCTAGCCCACTCTTCTGTTCCTTTTGTTTTCCTTTCCTTTTTATACTAAACCCATAAGCCCACTATCTATTTTTCTTATCATTCATATTATTTATTTCTCTTAACTAAAGCCAAATATTCTCTAACCCATTACCATTGAGATCCTTACCCATTAACCCAAAACCCAATCCTAATCCTAATTTAAATCCTAACTACTAAATTAAGCAATCCAAAACTAACTAGAATTCATGTTTCTAAATTATCTAATAACCTATATAAAGACCCAACCTCCTTCTTTCTTTTCTACCTAAAGAGAAAACCCTAATCCAACTCTTTCCACTTTCATCTTTCCTTTCTCCTCATGAACGAACAAGCGGTTCGAGGTACAGGGATTGAGGAGAAAGCAAGGAGGAACAACTCAAGTAAGTAGATCTAACTGTAAATTTAATTTCAGTTTTTTTTAAAAATAATAATAAATTAAATTAGAACCACAAGAATAAAATTAATAATTTCAGCAATCTGCTAAAACTCACCATAATATAGTTAATAATTCTTAGAAATTTACCTAATATAATTTTTGTATAATCATTATTTTAATACTCCACAAAACCTTAATTTGAGCAAATTAAAATCTAGGAAAGTAAATCTGTTTTTCATAGTTAATATGATATAAATTGTTTAATAATAATTATGTCTATACCATGATCTCCAAGAATATCTCAATACATCAAAACTCAATTCAAAAATTCAACAAAAAAAAATGCATGTGGTAATACATATCTAAATTTATACACCCTTTTAAAAATTTCTACAATTTAGAAAAATTGAAATTGTTAAAATAAAAAAATTTTGGGTTTGCTCTCGGCCATGGCCAAGAGCAGCGCAAGGCTCTTTGGGTGCACAGTGGGCTGGGCCGGTGGTTGTAAAAATGAAAGAGTTAAGAAATTACCGTGTAGCTTGTGGCTAACGAGTCGTGTCCACGAGGAGGAATGCGATGAAAGCTTTTCAGCATTTTGTTTAGTAACAAAAAATTGTGCTCGTTTTTTAATTGAAAAGAGAATGGAAAGAAGGGAGATGATTAAAAGAGAAATTGTAACTTTGGAGAAGGCTTTGGAAAAGGTGAATTTTGTATAAAGTTTAAAACGTGATTTGTTGTTTTTTAATGAAGAAGAAAATCTGGGTTCACTACCTCACGACTCAATGATATGTTCTTCAATGAAAATCTGAATGTCTCTACTTGATCATAGGTAAAACTTAAGAATGATTCTAGAAAGTTCTAAGCAAAACACATAAGATAGTTGGAAAGGTTAATTCTTTTCTTTAAGAAATCATCTTGAGTTGAATGTTAAATCATCAAGAAGTTCAAGTATGAGCTAAAAACAAGTTCAAGAGACGTTTTGAAAAGAGGTAGAAGTTAAAAATCCAAACCCATCTTCATGTGCCTTCAAGTACTCTTTCAAGAAGAAAGGCTTAAGTTAGGCATGCAAATGATTCATTGGGTCATTTCATCAAAACCATTCGAAAAGAAGAGGGATCAGAGAAAGGAGTAATAGTGAGCCCAGAAAATCGATTTAGCTACTCATGGAAAACAAAGAACAATGCAAGTAATTAAAGTAAGACATACCGTAAAATGAGTAGAAGAAATGTAGCTTGATTCTTATATTGATGTCACTTCAATCTTCATGTTATAAGCACTCAATTCCTCTCTCTCACAGGTACTTGTACTGAACTACAAATTGTAAAACAAAAATACAACTTTTGTACTATCTAACAAGGAGCCTAAATCTTAAAGTATAAACCAAAAATTCTAATCCTAGTCTTCGTCTCTTTCTTCTCTGTTAAACATGGTATTTATATGGAAAAACCAGAGGGGCAAGGCTGTGAGAAGATTGGGGGAGCAAACGCTCCCCCAACAGACTTCAACAAGCCGCAGAAACGCGGCTAGGGCTGCGTTTTCGCGGCCCTGGTGTGGCCAGATGGCCACACCCATGTGGTGGAACTCCTCTCTTTGGTGATTCGCCCATATCTTCTACTAGTTTTCTCGTTTCTGCTCCAGGATTTGACGAAACAGCCTTTAATTGTTGACTTCAGTCGCTTGATTTGGGAGGATTCTTTTCAACCAGTTTTTAACCTCTCTGATATGCCAAGATTTGCCCTGATTCCTTGATTTCAAATTTATTCTGAATTAAATCAGAATTAGATAGGCTTTTGGGCTTGTTTCTCCTTCCTTTCTTTTGGCAATTGGGCCTACATTTAACAAAGAAGAAGAAGACTTATTAATAGGATTTATTAGCTAAAAAGTATGGTAAGGTGACAATGTATATGCAATATATGTGACTGATCACACCCCCACACATATCTTTTGCTCGCCCTCGAGCAAAACATCAGACTAATTTTAATCAATTATTAGACCACTTTCGCAGGTCACTTGTTTGCACTGAGCATGTGCAACAAGCCGTTAAACCTCTAGGTTACCCCTAGAGGACGAGTTTTGTCTCTGAGAGTTTTCAGTGGATTGCACCCACAAAATCCATAAAAAATGTTAGTATTTTCGAAAAGCATTTTGAAAGGAGAAAATATTTGAAGTATATTTGTAAGGTTTTAAGTAATTTATAAGTTACAGGAATATCAAAATTTTCATTCCGAAACTTTTCTCTATTCAAAAACATATCATCAATCAAGAGTCAAATTATACTTCTCATCTAGTCTATTAATTTACGCTGAGTCGTATGTACCATCGTGATTGTGAAGTTTGACTAAGGGTTCTTTAACATTAATACCTATGCCTTATTTATATTTATTTTTGGTGGAATTTATTCCTGAATTTCATTAGGCTTTCTAATCTGTCCATGTAACGAGCCTTTAGTCGGTGACACCCAAACCGGACAGTTTTAGGGCACCAGGTGAGAAAACACTCCTAAGGACTTAAACACTCGAGCAGATAAGGTCACAAAACTAAGGTTTTTATTTATAAAATGTACACCTTTTAGGCGTGAATACTTGTAACACCCCGTTCCTGGAATACGTACTTAGTTGCGTATTCAGATTTTTCGATCGTATTTTTCGATTTACTTCCTGTATTTGTTTTGTATTATGAATTCCTTATATGATTGTTTTGTCTTGGAATTGGATTCGTGGATTCGGAGTCAACCTTAGTTTGAACCGAAGGCCCGATCCCAGAGTATTGCTCGGTTTGGACATTCTGGTATTCCGATTTGATCGATTTTAGTTTAAAATGTCGTTTTCCAATATTCTAGGTTTTATGTGATTTTCTGGAATTTTCCTGGATTAAGCTGAAAATCTTCAAAACCGGTATCGGCCAGTATCGTTGACCGATTCCTGGATTTTTAATTTACAAACGGTTGGGAATTTCTAAAAGCGCCTTTAGGCAACGTTTCTTAAAATCATATTTTCTATCTAAATACTTTTTCTGGGAATTATCAGAATTTATTGAAAACCCGGCCAATCCGGTGTAGACCGAGATTGACGGTTGACCTTATGATTTTTATCTTGAAAATAAGATTGAATCTTTGAAAACCGATTTCACCAAAAATCATTTTACAATATTTATGATTTTTGAGAATTTTTGGGAGACTTTCCGGATTACTTTATTTTTGGGCCTTTCCGGTGTTTTCCCAGTTACCGAGGAGATTGTCCCGTATATTCCACTCTGTCTTTTCCCACTTTCTCTCTCCTTCCTCAAACGCGAATCTCACCTACCTGGGATTCTGCATTTATTCCGCATTTAATGCACTTCAGATCAAATCCCATCAATTATCATGACTTCCTCTCTCCTCTGTTAAAAAACGCAGCTTTCGGCTTCCCTAAACGCGGCTTTAATTCCCGCGTTTAGTTCATTTGGCTTAAAACGCAGGTTGTGTGCTGCGTTTTGAGATGGGAAACGCAAGCCCCCTTTGACTCTTTTGCCTTGAATGATGTGCACATTATTAAGATTCATTCCTTTAACCTTTTTCTCTCTCTTCATTTAATTCTCTCCTTACAAATCATCATTTCCAAGACCCCCACTCCCCTCTCATCATCATGCTGGTCAAGAGAGGGAGAGGGCTGCGTTTCAATGTGGGAAACGCAAGAATCCCCTTGTTCTTTTATGTTTTTATGTGCAACACACCATTTTATCCTCCCCTTCTCTCTCTTCATTAAATGCCTCTCTTCCAAAAGTCTTTTCCTTGATATCCCCACCCCCTCTCATTATCACAATTGGCCAAGTGGCCAAGAGGGTCACCTCAACTCCCCATTTTACAAAAACCCCCCTCTCCTTTATTCAATTGTATCACTTCACAATTCAAATCCTATAAATACCCCTCTCCTTCTTTCTTTCTTCATTTTACTTCTTCTCTTCTTCTTCCTTGCTTCCTGCCTCCAACAGAGAAGCCACCAAGGGAGAGCTCCTTCTCTTGCTTCCCTTGTTTACCCAACCTTCATCTTCTCCATAACTTCTTCACCAAGTACACCACCTTCAACCTCTCTCCATCACTTTGTGAGACCGGCCACTCCTTGGGATTTTGGCCGCGTTCTTCTCCGTTGACAACTTGGAACCGGCCACTCCTTTTGGATTGGGGCCGTGTTTCTTCTCCGGCGGCAAGACTTAGGGCCGGCCACTCCTTTTGGATTGGGACCGAGCTTCCCTTCGTTGGACGCGGCAAAGATCGTTGTTAGGCGAGTAATTCTCGCTATCCGCTTGCCTTCGTATTTATTGACTATGCGAGTGCTCTCGCTTGATTTTCCTATTTCGGCGAGTGCTTTTCCTCGCCAAGAACTTGTATTTTTATCAACAAACTATAACTCTTAAAAGCTGTCACTGCTCACTGTTTCCCAGTATTAGTCGACTTGCCCAAATCATAAGTCGACTAAACCCTTGAAACGCAGCCTGGTTATTCTGGAACGCACCTTATTAGTCGACTAATCCTTTGTGCCAGTCGACTAACTTTTCCTGGAACGCGTCCTTTTCCTGAAACGCTGCCTACTCTTTCATCCCTTATTGACTAACTCTTTCTTGTGAGACGCGGACTTGTGAAACGCGGATTCATGAGACGCGGACTTGTGGCAAGACGCGGGCTTGTGGAACGCGACTTCGTGAGACGCAGTTTTGCGAAGCGCAGCATGCTAGTCGACTACCCACTGTTCCAAGTCGACTAACGCAACCCCCTTGAAACGCGGCTCTTTGAGACGCAGCCCTGACCAGTCGACTAACCCAAACGCCCTAGTCGACTAACTTTCCTTCTGAAACGCAGCTCTTCCAAAACGCAGACTTTACTAGTCGACTTGGTTCCCCTTCATAGTCGACTTACTCTTTGTCCAGTCGACTACTATTTTCTCTAGTCGACTAAGTTTGGCTAATTGCCATGTTTGATCGTCCTATCAACAATAGACCCTTCCCATTGACCTTGTATTTATCATGTGCCTCCAGTTGCTCAGCTTCTCTTGATTCTATTTAACCATTTGCCAGATACAATCTGTTACACTCTGTTCAATATGTTATCACCTGACACCTGTCATGCTACTACTTGATCCTGACTCATGTTGTACTACCTGTTCCTGTCAAGTCCTGAATGGAACTAAGTGCCACACGGAACAAAGTGCCACACCATACACGGTGGGGGCCACCTCTTGAATCTGTGGGGGCCACCTCTAGAATCCATCCCCTCAGAGCAAAGTGCCACATGGGACAAAGTGCCACACCATACCCGGTGGGGGCCACCTCTTGAATCCGTGGGGGCCACCTCTTGAATCTGCAGGGCCATCTCTTGTTTATACCTGATTCCTGTTATGACTCCTGTTATGATCCCCATTCCTGATCATGTCCCGCTTATTTGATGTACTATTATAATTAGACAACTTGCACCAGTTTGGGGGAAACTGATGGGCCCTGATTAATCATGTTCATGGTGGCACTATCGAGTCACGCGTGGCCACATACTTGAGGGATCTCCTGGCGGCCACCAGGGATTCCGTGGGGTGTACTGGCACCCCTACTCCTGATATTCATGCCGGGTATGCACACGCCCTAGACCTATTTCTATGGGATCTGCGATACTCTATTCCTGTTCGGGCGACCATAAGTCCCGGTACCTAGCGGTACGTTCCGGCTCAGCACCGGATACTCCTGAACCGTTGTCCCGGGCATGTACGGGACCCATCCAGAACATGATTCATCGCACTTAATCAGTTTCCAGATAACTTGCTCTATAAGTTGTAAGTAGAAGTATGTGTAATGGGACGCATACTAAAACCTACAACTTAGACAGCCTAATCATAATAATAATTCTGATACTTCTCCGCCGCATTGTTTTGTATTTCGAGCTGTACGTGTTCAGGTCACGGTAATGTGAGGTAAAGGTATATGGATGAGGGTTTTCTTGTTTGGATTATTCCTTCGAAGTACTAACCTCATGGAGCCATGACCTAAACCTGTACAATTGGATTTACTCGTAATCGGTTTTTATTCTGTTTTATCGGTTTTATAATAACTTAGGAGATAACTAGTATTGCCCTATCTTCTTTACTGTTTATCTCGTTATGCCATGGATGTCACATACTGTATACCTTTTGTTCCTGCATGCTTATGTCTACAATATAGTATTCATGCATACAATCCAGATTTACTGATACGCATGTGCTCACCTATACTCGCCATTTGGATTTCGTATTACTACTCGCCTGGGGAGTTTCATCTGACTCCCCTGGATTCTCACGTCCAGGTCCTGGAGCTTGGAGCTAGAGGATTCTTCTTGCTGAGGACCAAGTTTACTTCTGTGGAGCAGTCAGACCAGTGTAGCTCCAGTCCCATCCTTGTACCTCCTGGTTGGCTCGCGATATCTCCAGCTATCTCGTGAGCACCCTTGTGTACTGTTCATATATGTATATTTCTTGTATTCTCGCATTTGCGCCTATCAGGTGATGTAATATTATTGTAATATTAATCACCTCTGGTGATGACTCTGTAATTGGACTCATGTATTGGAATGTATAATGCACCACTTGCTTCCGTACTCTGATTCTTGCTTGTACTGATGCTTAGCGTATATACGTGAGGGTAGTTCTGACCTACGTATATACGTTGCAGTAACGTCTCCGTACCTGCGGGATCGGGGCGTTACAGGTTGGTATCAGAGCTTAGGCTCTTACTTCCTCAGTACGTCCAGATGGCAAATTAATGGTAAAGCAATTTGCAACTGGAATGCATGAGTCCTGGTTATACATTCCAAACTCCAAGTGCAGAGTTATCTATTTCTTCCTTCTGATCTATTTCTTGAAACTTGAGATCTCCAATCTTTTCCTTCCAGTTTCTTCTTGTCACCTTTTCAACCAACTCAGATATGGAAAGACGGAGTACACGTAATGGTGCTGGTACTTCTCAAGATGGACCCAACAGAGACAGTGATGGTATGATGAGGGTACTTCAGGGGATGATGCAGAGTCAACAGCAGCAGACCGAACTGTTACGTCAAGGACTGTTGGTTGCACCCCGAGAACAGAGGCCAGGCAGTGTGTCAGATTTCAGGAGATTACAGCCGGCCGTATTTTCTGGTACAGAGAAGCCTCTGGATGCAGAACAGTGGCTGATAGACACAACAGATCTTTTGAAGGCAGCCCGAGTCCCGGATGAGAACCAAGTGGAAGTGGCCAAGATACAGCTGAGAGATGTGGCCAGAACCTGGTGGTTAGCAGAAGAGGCAACACTGGAGAAACCCATCACATGGGATCAATTCTCAAAGGGTTTCTACGAGAGATTCTTCCCGGCAACAGCTCAGAAGGAAATGGAGGAGCAATTCATTCGCCTGCAGCAGCGCAACCGGTCAGTGGATGAATATGCTGCCGAATTCTTGAGGCTCAGCAGATTTGCTCCCTACATGGTGTCAGATGAAGAAAAGAGGGCCAGCAGATTTCAGCAAGGGCTGAAGATGGATGTCCAGATGTTCCTTATTCCTCAACAGCTGAAGACATACTCTCAGGTCCTCTCCATTGCCCGTGAAGTAGAAAGGGGACTGGAGAAGAAGAATGAGAACCAGGTGCAGAGCAAGTCAGCGAAGAGACCTTTTCAGTTGATGAATGAGGAAGATACAGCTAGGGCAACCCATGGCCCAATGATCAAGCGACCATTCCAACCTACCCCTCAGCAGATGATATGCGGGTACTGCCGAAAGCCCGGACACATCCAACGCAATTGCCGAAGAGCTAATAGGCTATGCTTGGTATGTGGGTCTGGAAATCACTCTATAGGTGATTGTCCATTCAAGAGGAATTACCCAATACCACCAGCAATTCCAGCACGAGCAGCACCCCCGGCACTTCCAGCTCCACCACTGAGAAGGAACCCAGAACCTGTTGACCGAAGAGCTCCATTTCCACCCCAGCAACATGATCACCCACAGAGAGGAGCAAGACCCAGAGCAGACTATGGCAGAGGCCAAGCTCACAACATGGCAGCAGAGGTATCAGATGAAGCAGCAGCAGAGTATGAGGCTCAGTATCTGGAGCAGGAACCTTGATGATGTCACCGTTTGCAGCAACCCCCTGACCTTTTGTATTTTGAGTTGGTAATCCTTCGTGGATATTCCTCCCTATCCTGTTCTCATTGTCCATCCTGGTCCTTCCTGTGTTTATCTTACACCTATTTTGGTTTTATGAAGCCTTCATTCCAGCCATTGTCCTCCTTGTGTTCAATTTACCCCTTAACGAAATTGCGAGGACGCAATTTTTTGTAAGGTGGATGGATTGTAACACCCCGTTCCTGGAATACGTACTTAGTTGCGTATTCAGATTTCTCGATCGTATTTTTCGATTTACTTCCTGTATTTGTTTTGTATTATGAATTCCTTATATGATTGTTTTGTCTTGGAATTGGATTCGTGGATTCGGAGTCAACCTTAGTTTGAACCGAAGGCCCGATCCCAGAGTATTGCTCGGTTTGGACATTCTGGTATTCCGATTTGATCGATTTTAGTTTAAAATGTCATTTTCCAATATTCTAGGTTTTATGTGATTTTCTGGAATTTTCCTGGATTAAGCTGAAAATCTTCAAAACCGGTATCGGCCAGTATCGTTGACCGATTCCTGGATTTTTAATTTACAAACGGTTGGGAATTTCTAAAAGCGCCTTTAGGCAACGTTTCTTAAAATCATATTTTCTATCTAAATACTTTTTCTGGGAATTATCAGAATTTATTGAAAACCCGGCCAATCCGGTGTAGACCGAGATTGACGGTTGACCTTATGATTTTTATCTTGAAAATAAGATTGAATCTTTGAAAACCGATTTCACCAAAAATCATTTTACAATATTTATGATTTTTGAGAATTTTTGGGAGACTTTCCGGATTACTTTATTTTTGGGCCTTTCCGGTGTTTTCCCAGTTACCGAGGAGATTGTCCCGTATATTCCACTCTGTCTTTTCCCACTTTCTCTCTCCTTCCTCAAACGCGAATCTCACCTACCTGGGATTCTGCATTTATTCCGCATTTAATGCACTTCAGATCAAATCCCATCAATTATCATGACTTCCTCTCTCCTCTGTTAAAAAACGCAGCTTTCGGCTTCCCTAAACGCGGCTTTAATTCCCGCGTTTAGTTCATTTGGCTTAAAACGCAGGTTGTGTGCTGCGTTTTGAGATGGGAAACGCAAGCCCCCTTTGACTCTTTTGCCTTGAATGATGTGCACATTATTAAGATTCATTCCTTTAACCTTTTTCTCTCTCTTCATTTAATTCTCTCCTTACAAATCATCATTTCCAAGACCCCCCACTCCCCTCTCATCATCATGCTGGTCAAGAGAGGGAGAGGGCTGCGTTTCAATGTGGGAAACGCAAGAATCCCCTTGTTCTTTTATGTTTTTATGTGCAACACACCATTTTATCCTCCCCTTCTCTCTCTTCATTAAATGCCTCTCTTCCAAAAGTCTTTTCCTTGATATCCCCACTCCCTCTCATTATCACAATTGGCCAAGTGGCCAAGAGGGTCACCTCAACTCTCCATTTTACAAAAACCCCCCTCTCCTTTATTCAATTGCATCACTTCACAATTCAAATCCTATAAATACCCCTCTCCTTCTTTCTTTCTTCATTTTACTTCTTCTCTTCTTCTTCCTTGCTTCCTGCCTCCAACAGAGAAGCCACCAAGGGAGAGCTCCTTCTCTTGCTTCCCTTGTTTACCCAACCTTCATCTTCTCCATAACTTCTTCACCAAGTACACCACCTTCAACCTCTCTCCATCACTTTGTGAGACCGGCCACTCCTTGGGATTTTGGCCGCGTTCTTCTCCGTTGACAACTTGGAACCGGCCACTCCTTTTGGATTGGGGCCGTGTTTCTTCTCCGGCGGCAAGACTTAGGGCCGGCCACTCCTTTTGGATTGGGACCGAGCTTCCCTTCGTTGGACGCGGCAAAGATCGTTGTTAGGCGAGTAATTCTCGCTATCCGCTTGCCTTCGTATTTTATTGACTATGCGAGTGCTCTCGCTTGATTTTCCTATTTCGGCGAGTGCTTTTCCTCGCCAAGAACTTGTATTTTTATCAACAAACTATAACTCTTAAAAGCTGTCACTGCTCACTGTTTCCCAGTATTAGTCGACTTGCCCAAATCATAAGTCGACTAAACCCTTGAAACGCAGCCTGGTTATTCTGGAACGCACCTTATTAGTCGACTAATCCTTTGTGCCAGTCGACTAACTTTTCCTGGAACGCGTCCTTTTCCTGGAACGCTGCCTACTCTTTCATCCCTTATTGACTAACTCTTTCTTGTGAGACGCGGACTTGTGAAACGCGGATTCATGAGACGCGGACTTGTGGCAAGACGCGGGCTTGTGGAACGCGACTTCGTGAGACGCAGTTTTGCGAAGCGCAGCATGCTAGTCGACTACCCACTGTTCCAAGTCGACTAACGCAACCCCCTTGAAACGCGGCTCTTTGAGACGCAGCCCTGACCAGTCGACTAACCCAAACGCCCTAGTCGACTAACTTTCCTTCTGAAACGCAGCTCTTCCAAAACGCAGACTTTACTAGTCGACTTGGTTCCCCTTCATAGTCGACTTACTCTTTGTCCAGTCGACTACTATTTTCTCTAGTCGACTAAGTTTGGCTAATTGCCATGTTTGATCGTCCTATCAACAATAGACCCTTCCCATTGACCTTGTATTTATCATGTGCCTCCAGTTGCTCAGCTTCTCTTGATTCTATTTAACCATTTGCCAGATACAATCTGTTACACTCTGTTCAATATGTTATCACCTGACACCTGTCATGCTACTACTTGATCCTGACTCATGTTGTACTACCTGTTCCTGTCAAGTCCTGAATGGAACTAAGTGCCACACGGAACAAAGTGCCACACCATACACGGTGGGGGCCACCTCTTGAATCTGTGGGGGCCACCTCTAGAATCCATCCCCTCAGAGCAAAGTGCCACATGGGACAAAGTGCCACACCATACCCGGTGGGGGCCACCTCTTGAATCCGTGGGGGCCACCTCTTGAATCTGCAGGGCCATCTCTTGTTTATACCTGATTCCTGTTATGACTCCTGTTATGATCCCCATTCCTGATCATGTCCCGCTTATTTGATGTACTATTATAATTAGACAACTTGCACCGGTTTGGGGGAAACTGATGGGCCCTGATTAATCATGTTCATGGTGGCACTATCGAGTCACGCGTGGCCACATACTTGAGGGATCTCCTGGCGGCCACCAGGGATTCCGTGGGGTGTACTGGCACCCCTACTCCTGATATTCATGCCGGGTATGCACACGCCCTAGACCTATTTCTATGGGATCTGCGATACTCTATTCCTGTTCGGGCGACCATAAGTCCCGGTACCTAGCGGTACGTTCCGGCTCAGCACCGGATACTCCTGAACCGTTGTCCCGGGCATGTACGGGACCCATCCAGAACATGATTCATCGCACTTAATCAGTTTCCAGATAACTTGCTCTATAAGTTGTAAGTAGAAGTATGTGTAATGGGACGCATACTAAAACCTACAACTTAGACAGCCTAATCATAATAATAATTCTGATACTTCTCCGCCGCATTGTTTTGTATTTCGAGCTGTACGTGTTCAGGTCACGGTAATGTGAGGTAAAGGTATATGGATGAGGGTTTCCTTGTTTGGATTATTCCTTCGAAGTACTAACCTCATGGAGCCATGACCTAAACCTGTACAATTGGATTTACTCGTAATCGATTTTTATTCTGTTTTATCGGTTTTATAATAACTTAGGAGATAACTAGTATTGCCCTATCTTCTTTACTGTTTATCTCGTTATGCCATGGATGTCACATACTGTATACCTTTTGTTCCTGCATGCTTATGTCTACAATATAGTATTCATGCATACAATCCAGATTTACTGATACGCATGTGCTCACCTATACTCGCCATTTGGATTTCGTATTACTACTCGCCTGGGGAGTTTCATCTGACTCCCCTGGATTCTCACGTCCAGGTCCTGCAGCTTGGAGCTAGAGGATTCTTCTTGCTGAGGACCAAGTTTACTTCTGTGGAGCAGTCAGACCAGTGTAGCTCCAGTCCCATCCTTGTACCTCCTGGTTGGCTCGCGATATCTCCAGCTATCTCGTGAGCACCCTTGTGTACTGTTCATATATGTATATTTCTTGTATTCTCGCATTTGCGCCTATCAGGTGATGTAATATTATTGTAATATTAATCACCTCTGGTGATGACTCTGTAATTGGACTCATGTATTGGAATGTATAATGCACCACTTGCTTCCGTACTCTGATTCTTGCTTGTACTGATGCTTAGCGTATATACGTGAGGGTAGTTCTGACCTACGTATATACGTTGCAGTAACGTCTCCGTACCTGCGGGATCGGGGCGTTACAATACTTATGCTTCATGAGGCATAGATATCCAGCTTAATCAGAGCATTTATATATATATATATATATATTTTAAACTTATCTAATTATCTTTTGCATAAATACCAATGCTTGCTTAGGCCAAAACACCTAGCTAATCAATAATTAGATTTGTTTATTTTTTTATATAGTTTTTTTTTAATAAGGCATAAGAGTCTTTATTTTTGAACCCTAAGTGTGTAAGTATATAAAATGTGCATATTTCATCAAGGTAAAGATCAAGACTAAATTACTTTCACAAATTTTCTTCCTAACCCTAAAAATCAAATAAGTCATCTTATTTTGACCAAGTGTAAGAAATCCTAATTATGATTTTCTTATTCCTTAAAATTAACTTAATTTCTTACAAAAAAATATATCAAAATATTATTCTTTCCTTTCAAAAAGTTTTTTTTATATATATATATAATTATTTTTTTTGAGTTATATTAGTCATGTTAGAACCCTCCCCCACACTTATTTCATGCATTGTCCCCAATGTATGAAAGAAATGTATAGATGCATGAAATAAAATGGAAAAGAGGAAAGTTACCGATACACTGGGTTAAAAAGACCCATAGCCGTTTCATTTACCGGCACCGATTCCAAAAAAGGTTTTAACGCGTTGACCATTTACCTTAAAGTCATTTTCATTCTTGGTGTCACTGATCTCAACTGCACCGTGTGGAAATACGATTTTTACAACGAATGGCCCAATCCATCTTGATTTTAATTTTCCTGGAAAAAAATGAAGCCTAGAATTATAGAGTAAGACTTTTTGTCCAGGGACAAAGGTTTTCTTATAATGTGTTTATCATGAAAAATCTTAACTCTATCTATAGTGATCCTAGCATTTTCATAGGCTTCATTTCTTAACTCCTCTAATTTGAAATTTTGTAGCTTCCGAAGGTCACCGGCCTTAGTCAAGTCGAAATTCAACTGCTTGATTGCCCATAAGGCCCGGTGCTTTAACTCAACGAGTAGGTGACAAGCTTTACCATAGACTAACCTATAAGGAGACATTCCTAGAATTGTCTTGAAAGCAGTCTTGTAGGCCCATAGGGCATCTACAAGTTTGATGGACCAATCATTCCGGTTTTGGTTCACAGTTTTCTCCAAGATAATATTGACTTGTCTATTGGAACTTCAACCTGCCCAGTGGTTTGAGGATGATAAGGTATGGACAACTTGTGAGTTATGGCATACTTTCGCATAAGAGCTTCAAAGGATCTATTGTAAAAGTAACTGCCATTATCACTGATGATAGCACGAGGGGTTCCAAAGCGTGAAAAAATGTTCTCTTTCAAAAACTTTATGATAACTTTGTTATCATTAGTTTTACAAGGAATGGCTTCTACCCACTTGGACACATAATCCACAGCAACCAATATGCCGATAAAGTGATGTCCCAAACGTCAAAGAGTTCTATTTCTAGAATTGGGTTGAGGAGCATCATATTTCGTTTTGAGATCCTTCTTACATTTGGCATCTAGGGCACGTCTTGCAAAATTCATAAGCATCCTTGAACAAAGTGGGCCAATAAAACCCGCTTTGTAGCACTTTTCCAGCAGTCTTGCGGGGACCAAAGTGTCCACCGCATGCAAGTTAGTGATAAAAGGATAGAACACTCTTAACCTCCTCATCGGGAATGCATCTCCTAATAATTTGGTCAGAACAGTACTTAAAAAGATACGGTTCCTCCCAAAAGAAATACCGGACTTGGGATAAGAACCGGTATATATCGTTTTTGGACCAATGAGACAGAGTTTGGTTTGTAACTAAGTAATTCACTATATCAGCAAACCAAGGTTCCCTAGAGATAGCTAAGAGATTTTCATCAGGAAAATCCTCATTTATAGGTAATTTGTTGCCTGGAGAATTAGGAATTCGTGAGAGATGGTCAACAACGACATTTTCTACGCCTTTTTTATCTCGAATCTCAAGATCGAATTCTTGAAGGAGGATCCAACTAATGAGTCGGGCCTTGGCATCCTTCTTCATCACGAGGTACCTAAGCGCAGAATGATTGGTGAAAATGGTGATTTTGGACCCTAGTAGGTAGGGACGAAATTTCTCTAAGGCAAACACTACTGTTAAGAATTCCTTCTCAGTCATAGTGTAATTCAATTGAGCATCGTTGAGAGTCCTACTAGAGTAGTAAATCACATGCTGCTTGTTATCAATGCGTTATCCTAGGACAGTGCCTATGGCAAAATCGGAAGTATTGCACATGATTTCGAACGGCTTAGACCAATCCGGTGCAGATATGATTGGTGCAGAAATAAGCTCTCTCTGAAGCTTCTCCCAAGAATTCATACATCCAGCATCGAAAGTGAAAGACACGTCCTTAGCTAACAGATTAATCAAGGGCCTAGCAATTTTGCTAAAATCCTTGATAAATCTTTGGTAAAAACCAGCGTGTCCTAAGAAGGATCTAATATCCTTAACGCATTTGGGCATGGGAAGCTTTGGAATAACCTCAATTTTGGCTTTATCCACTTTAATTCCTTTCTTGGAGATTTCATGACCCAAGACAATTCCATGTTTTACCATGAAGTGGCGTTTCTCCCAATCAGTGTCAGATTTTTCTCAGCACAACGTTGGAGGACAAGTTCTAAATGGTGGAGACATTGAGTGAATGAATCTCCGTAGATGGAGAAATCATCCATAAAGATTTCTAAGAATCATTCTACCATATCAGAGAAAAGACTCAACATGCAACGTTGAAATGTTGCTGGTGCACTGCATAAGCCGAAAGGCATTCGACGATAAGTAAATGTCCCAAATGGACATGTGAACGTAGTCTTTTCTTGGTCCTCAGGAGTAATAGGGATCTGGTTATACCCCGAGTAACCGCCCAAGAAACAGTAATACTCGTGACCCGCCAAACGTTCAAGCATTTGATCGATGAAAGGAAGTGAAAAATGATCCTTACGAGTTGCAGCATTAAGCTTCCTATAGTCAATGCAAACTCGGATCTTCGTGGGAAGTCGAGTTTGGACCAACTCTTTGTTCTCATTTTCTACTACGGTGAAACTGGATTTCTTTGGAATCGCATAGACAGGACTAACCCATTGGCTATCAGAAATTGAATAAATTATCCCATTATCTAAGAGTTTTACAATTTCAGCATGAACAACCTCTTGCATTATATGGTTTAACCTACGCTGCGGGTCTCTTTTAAGTGTGGCATCTTTATTGAGATGGATGCGATGTTGAACGATGGTCAGACTTAATCCCTTTATATCAGTCATAATCCAACCAATGGGTCCCTATGTTTTCTTAGAAGTGCTTTAAGATCTTCTTCTTCCCCGTCATTTAAATAGGTGGCAATGATGACAAGAAAGGTCTCTTGTTCGCCTAGATAGACGTACTTGAGATGTGCAGGTAAGGCTTTCAATTCTAAGGAAGAGGAAGGCTCACTGGAAGGACTAGTCAAATTTGTTGGCTCCATTATTGGTGAAATAGGGTTCGAGGCCCAATTCACATCAGAATCTATAACCTGATCAAGATTAAAGTCGTCAGACTCTAACCCGAAGTCACACTCAGTTTCTAGTTCCAATTCTTCCCTATGTTCACTTGTTAACTTCTCAATTAGGTTGACTTCAAATGTTTAGTTTTCAAGATCGCGGGGTTGTTTTCCTACATTGAAGACATTAACTTCTGTAGTCACGTCCCCAAAGGTTAACATCATGGACCCATTCCCACAATTGATGATGGCATTGGCAGTAGCAAGGAATGGTCGCCCTAGGATAACAGGGTTTGAGCCTTATGATTGGAGTTGGACACAGGTTGTGTCTCTAGAACTATGAAATCGACAGGGTAAATAAACTCCCCTACCTGGATAAGTACATCATTAATCTCCCCTTTTGAAACTTTTACTGAACGGACAGCCAATTAGATAGTGACTCGAGTTGGACTAAGATCGCCCAAACCGAATTTTTGATAAACTGAGAATGGAAGCAAGTTGATACTTTCCCCCAAGTCAAGAAGTGCACGACTAATCTCGCCTTGTCCTATTGTGCAGGCAATGGTGGGACTACCTGGATCCTTGTACTTGATAGGGATCGGACCCGATAGTAGCTCACTAATGTTAGTGGCTAAGAAGACCTTTTTTGGTACATTAGTCTTTCTCTTCTTGGTGCACATGTCCTTAAGAAACATAGCATAGGAAGGGACATGTTGGATGGCATCAAGAAGTGGCACATTTATCTTCACTTGATTAAATATCTCAATTAACTTGTCCATGTGTGGATTTTGCTTGTTGTTTTTCAGCCTATTAGGAAATGATATTATAGGCTGTGCACCTGACCGGTTGATTTATCTTTTTCAGATTTGTTAGATTTGGATTAAATGAGGTGGATGCTTGATTGTAGTTATGCTGAATGGGATTGGTTGGTTTTGACACTTGATTATCAACTCTCTTTCCTGAGCTCAATGTATGAACAACATTACATTGATTTAATGATTGACCCTCAGCCAAATGAGCTTGTTGAGAATTCCCAAGATTGGTTATTGGCCGACTAGGCAGGGCACCCTTCTGTCTCTCATTCTGTGGAGTAGCTAATTAGCTCATTTGAACCTCTAACCTCTGTATAGTTTGCATGAGAGAATCTTAGTTTTTCATGTATCTTTTCATGTTTCTTTCAAAGTCAGTCATTCTCCTTTCTAGTTGAGGATTCTGAAAGGAAGATTGTGGACCTTGGTTGTGAAAGTTTTGTTGATAGTTTGAAAAGTTAGGTGGATGGTTGGGAGAATTATTGTGAAAATTAGAAAAGTTGGGTTGATGATTGGAAGAATTATTGGCATGATGGAAGTGGCTAGCATGATTTGACCGTGAGTGGTCATTGTTATTTTGGCTCCATGAGAAATTAGGGTGATTTCTCCAGCCAGGATTGTACGTTAGTGCGTATTGTTCAGCCTCAAAAAGGCCGCATTCATCAGTTCATGGTATTGTTGCTGAGCCTGAAACACAGGGCACTCCTCGAACACATGATTCTTGGTTTGACAATAAGTAAGTCCGGAGTTGGAAAATTGATTTGGGCTGACTTGATTGACTGGACTTGGTTCCTTAGTTTCTAAAGTTTTCAGTCTTCTTGCTAGGTTCGCTAACTTAGCCTCATTAGTTATGGATGATTCGATAGAATGGAGACCTCCTTTTGAAGAGATGGAGTTTGGATTCCCAGAGGTTTCACTAGTAGGTTCCCATTGGATGGTCTTTTCCGCTAGGTTTTCATATAATTCCCATCCTTCATTTTCATCCTTCTGCAAGAATCCCCCTTGGCACATACTTTCTAAGAGGGTTTTGGTAGAAAAATCTAGACCGTCATAAAGAATTTGACATTGTCGCCATTTCTCTATTCCATGATGAGGACATTGGATAAGGAGGTCTTTAAAGCGTTTAATGTACCTCCAGAACGGTTCACTCGGTTCTTACTTGAATTACATGATGGTCTTCCTAGTGAGAGCGGTCTTATGAATTAGATAGAATTTCTTCAAGAAGACCTTGATGAAACCATCCCAAGATATGATAGAACCGGCCGCTAAGCTATAAAGTCATTTCTTTGCTAAGTCCTTAAGAGCGAAAGGGACAAATCTCAACCTAATAGCATCGTCTACAAGGTGTGGGATTTTCATCATTAAACATACTTCCTCAAATTCTCTTATGGAGAAGTAAGCATCTTCGGACTCTAAGCCGTGAAACTTGGGGAGTGTGTTGATGAATTGAGGCTTGAGCTCAAAATTGTATTCACCAACTGATGGAAGTAGAATGCAAGATGGAAGTGAGGTTCTAATGGGATAGAACCTATCCTGCAATGTTGTTGATTGAGCTATTACCGGATCTGGTCTTGATTAAAACTTGGGTGGTGATGTGTTTCTAGTCAACCTAGATGAATTAGGGTCTCTTGACCACACTTGCATACACAAACACAATCACAATCACAAACAAGTTTACCAACAGTCAACAAGAGTAATCAACCAAGCCTAATCTAAGGTAACCATGATTTAGACAACTCCTAACTGGTTGATTGTCTATAGGAGGTATAATGTAGACTTTGACCACAAGTAAATCAGCCAGGTCAGGGTAAAATTGGTGGGAGGTTATCCGTCAAAAGCGTTCCTTAATTAAGTAACCACCAACCTTCGGGCTTTCGGCCCTTAATCCCCTTCCTAGACAACGATTTGGCAGGAGTCAAATTCCAACACCTTTCCCCTTAGGATAATCTCCTAGCAAGTTCGAGATGTCCCTAAGGCCAACGTCTATCAGATTTTACTTAGGCTTAGTTGTGCGTGCTTGAAGATAGTTTGTGGGCTAAGGAAGGGTAATGACTTCCCCACCTTATCTTGATTTGGGTTTTGCCCTTAAAGTTTATTGTGCAAAGTGTGCAAGATACAAAAAAGTAACATTCAAAAGCAAAATATCATCCAAGAATGTTTCCTAAACTATATGCTATGCATACATACCTTGTCTTTAGCTCTCTTCAACAGTAATTGTAAAATAAACGTAATTAGACAAATGCCTAGAATGCAAGTCTAAACGTTTTTTAAGCAATTAACAATCACTCAAATTACTGTTTGATTAAAACAGGGATTGTGAATAGCAGATATAGCAAGAATATAACATACAAAAACATAATTTTTTGCAAGCAATATGTCCTGCAAAAAAAAAAAATTTTAGTAGTCCTACAAAATTGTAACTTTTGCAATAGCAATTCCTTGAAATTCTGTTTCCTACTTTCGAGAGTAGGGGCACAGAATACCAAGTCTTCTCCTGCAAAGCTTGAATGCTAGATCTGAATCTTGAAGTCCCTGAAACAACACACCAAACTTGTTAAAAAACAAATAAACCGTTCCCTCCCCGACAACGGCGCCAAAAATTGGTTGTAAAAATGAAAGAGTTAAGAAATTACCATATAGCTTGTGGCTAACGGGTCGTGTCCACGAGGAGGAATGCGATGAAAGCTTTTCGGTGTTTTGTTTAGTAACAAAGAATTGTGCTCGTTTTTTAATTGAAAAGAGAATGGAAAGAAGGGAGATGATTAAAAGAGAAATTGCAACTTTGGAGAAGGCTTTGGAAAAGGTGAATTTTGTATAAAGTTTAAAAAGTGATTTGTTGTTTTTTTAATGAAGAAGAAAATCTGGGCTCACTATCTCACTACTCAATGACATGTTCTTCAATTGAAAATCTGAATGCCTCAACTTAATCATAGGCAAAACTTAAGATTGATTCTAGAAAATTCTAAGCAAAACAAATAAGATGGTTGGAAAGGTTAATTCTTTTTTTTAAGAAATCATCTTGAGTTGAATGTTAAATCATCAAGAAGTTCAAGTATGAGATAAAAATAAGTTCAAGAGACGTTTTAAAAAGAGGTAGAAGTTAAAAATTCGAACCCATCCTCATGTGCCTTCAAATACTCTTTCAAGAAGAAAGGCTTGAGTTAGGCATGCAAATGATTCATTGGGTCATTTCATCAAAACCATTCGAAAAGAAGAGGGAACAGAGAGAGGAGTAATAGTGAACCCAGAAAATCGATTTAGCTACTCATGGAAAACAAAGAACAATGCAAGTAATTAAAGTAAGACATACCGTAAAATGAGTAGAAGAAAATGTAGCTTGATTCTTGTAGTGATGCCACTTCAATCTTCATGTTACAAGCACTCAATTCCTCTCTCTCACAGGTATTTGTACTGAACTACAAATTGCAAAATAAAAATACAACTTTTATACTATCTAACAAGAAGCCTAAATCTTAAAGTATAAACAAAAATTCTAATCCTAGTCTTCGTCCCTTTCTTCTCTATTAAACATGGTATTTATAGGGAAAAACCAGAGGGGCGAGGCTGTGAGAAGATTAGGGGAGCAAACGCTCCCCCAACAGACTTCAACAAGCCGCGAAAATGCGGCTAGGGCCACGTTTTCGTGGCCCTGGTTTGGCCAGATGGCCACATCCAAGTGGTGGAACTCCCCTCTTTGGTGATTCGCCCATATCTTCTACTGGTTTTCTCGTTTCTGCTCCAGGATTTGACGAAACAGCCTTTGATTGTTGACTTCAACCGCTTGATTTGGGATGATTTTTTTCAACCGATTTTCAACCTCTCTGATATGCCAAGATTTGTCTTGATTCCTTGATTTCAAATTTACTCTGAATTAACTCTGAATTAGATGGGCTTTTGGGCTTGTTTCTCCTTCCTTTCTTTTAGCAATTGGGCCTACATTTAACAAAGAAAAAGAAGACTTATTACTAGGATTTATTTGCTAAAAAGTATGGTAAGGTGACAATGTATATGCAATATATGTGACTGATCAGCCGGCCCACTATACACCCCCTTAAAAAAAAAGGTTTACTGCAGGCCAGGTGACCTTGCCTGGCCAGGGCATGGGCCAGACCAACTGTGCCAGACAGCAAGGCCTTTGGCCCTGTTAAATAAAAAAAAAAGAGAAAATCTCAGACCAGGCCTGGTCCTAGGCTGGCACTAGACTACTGGATCTATAAAAAAAAAAGAAAGAAAAGAAGAAAAAGAAAGAAAGGAAGAAAGAAAGAAATTTCATATTTAAATAATTTATTAAAAATATCAAAATAATTGAGAAAAAAATATAAACAATAATCTATAATGCTTCTACTTTCTATTTTAGAGTAATACCAATATAAATTAATTCAAATCAGCTACTTTAAAAACCATTAATCCTTAATGTTAAATTTAGACCCATTAAATATTTTAATAGTTTAAAGCCTATTAAAAATCCAACAAAAAATTAGAAATTAGTTTAAATTAAATCTATTAGATTCATTAAAACCTAAAGAATCATATTTCTAACTCCCATACTAATTAATCAAGATTTAAACTCCTTAAAATATTCTTTTAAAAATCTAACAATTTCTATTGAAATACTTTATATAGATTTACCAGGATTCTAGGATTTTGCAGTGCTTTGGATTGTGATCTAGCTCAGGTGAGTGTTTCTTTTCTTTGTGTAATTTTATTTAGTGAGTGTTTTCTTTTCCTTCTATAATTTTATTTTGTGAGTGTTTCACTTCTTTATTTAATTTTATTTAATTGTGTTGTGAGTGTTCGTTCTTGTGCATTTCTTTAATTACTGTTATCGGTATGCATTTACATGTTACACTTATTATTTCATGTGACTTTCTGTTGTATTTTACCAGTTTGATTACTTGTACTACTTCATGAGACATCCATTATTGTTCACCTTATTTACGTAGTTGATAGGAGCTTGTATCAGTGCCATTTCATGTATTCGTAGTTTATCGTTGTTGGCTTAGGCCTAGTTTTGATACACCTTAGACTGTAACTTGACTCAGCTCGATTTTGAGGCTGATATAATTGGTATTAGTTATCAAATTTGATATTCATATATTTAGTGATTATTTCTGACCGGAACTCTTTTGGATATTATGGACAAGTATATATAACTATATTGTCCGTGTTACCATTAATTATTGGGAAAATATTATTTCACGGTAACAACACCCGCATGTTATACTTCTTACATATTCCTGTTATACCGGTATCCTGTTCACTGATATTATATATTCCTATTATACCGGTATCCTGATTATACATGTTGATATTGTTACCATGACTACCACCGAGTTATCCCAGTGATTCAAGTAACATGCATATTAAGTAATCTTGATAAACTAATAACATGATATTAAATAACTTACACTAAGATTGGGAAAATTGATGGAGGAGACAACGTCTGCATTTTGGGTGGACCTAAGATTTAGGTTGCGCAGCCGAAAAAGGGTTCCACTGCACTAGACTACTGGATCTATAAAAAAAAAGAAAGAAAGAAAAGAAGAAAAGGAAAGAAAGGAAGAAAGAAATAAATTTCATATTTAAATAATTTATTAAAAATATAAAAATAATTGAGAAAAAATATAAACAATAATCTATAATACTTCCACTTTCTATTTTAGAGTAATACCAATATAAATTAATTCAAATCTCCCAATTTAAAAAACCATTATTCCTTAATGTTAAATTTAGACCCATTAAATATTTTAATAGTTTAAAGCCTATTAAAAATCTAACAAAAAAATTAGAAATTAGTTTAAATTAAATCTATTAGATTCATTAAAACCTAAAGATTCATATTTCTAACTCCCAAACTAATTAATCAAGTTTTAAACTCCTTAAAATATTCTTTTAAATAAATCTAACAATTTCTATTGAAATACTTTATAAAGATTTATTGAGATTCTAAGATTTTGCAGTGCTTTGGATTGTGATCTAGCTCAGGTGAGTGTTTCTTTTCTTTGTGTAATTTTATTTAGTGAGTGTTTTCTTTTCCTTCTATAATTCTATTTGTTAGTGTTTCACTTCTTTATTTAATTTTATTTAATTGTGTTGTGAGTGTTCGTTCTTGTGCATTTCCTTAATTACCGATGTCGGTATGCATTTACATGTTACACTTATTATTTCATGTGACTTTCTATTGTATTTTACCAGTTTGATTACTTGTACTACTTCATGAGACATCCATGATTGTTCACTTTATTTACGTAGTTGATAGGAACTTGTATCAGTACCATTTCATGTATTGGTAGTTTATCGTTGTTGGCTTAGGCCTAGTTTTGATACACCTTAGACTGTGACTTGACTCAGCTCGATTTTGAGGCTGATATAATTGGTATTAGTTATCAGATTTGATATTCATATATTTAGTGATTATTTCTGACCGGAACTCTTTTGGATATTGTGGACAAGTATATATAACTATATTGTCCATGCTACCATTAATTACTGGAAAATATTATTTCACGGTAACAACACCCGCATGTTATACTTGTTACATATTTCTGTTATACCGGTATCCTGTTCACTGATATTATATATTTCTGTTATACCGGTATCCTGATTACACATGTTAATATTGTTACTGTGACTACCACCGAGTTATCCCAGTGATTCAAGTAACACGCATATTAAGTAATCTTGATAAACTAATAACATGATATTAAACAGCTTATACTGGGATTGGGGAAATTGATGGAGGAGACAACGTCTGCATTTTGGGTGGACCTAAGATTTAGGTTGCGCAGCCGAAAGAGGGTTCCACTGCAGGGTTCCCGTGGGGTAACTGGCACCCCGTCCTGTTCCTGTTATACATGTTATACATGTACCTGTTCTTGTTATACATGTTCCTGACTACCTTGTGGTAGGTCCTGGTTCAGCACTAGGAGTCTGGGTCATGGTTCCGGGTATGCACGGGACCCACCTAAAACACAGACAATGTCTCCAACCGATCAGTTTCAATAACTGAGGACCTCGATTGGCATGTGTGGTAGGCGCAGTATGGGATGCGTCTATTACATGTGGCAATTGGTGTTCGCTGACATAATTAATAATGATAAACTGTTAATGTATTGTGACTAACCGTGATCACCCGACTGTATATACATGTATAAACTATGATAGATATAGGATTGTACACCAGACTAGTGACATATACTAGGTTATACATTTTGACATTAGTTGTTCTTGGTTATCATGTTATCAGTTATATATCGTTCATAGTTTGCTATTGATATTGATTGATTTGTTACCTTTTAATTTCAGATTATCATGTTATTGCTTACATTGTTTTTTTTTATGCACGGGCACCTTTCTCTTTATACACACACTCATTAGGTCACTCCTGACGACCCTGGATTCGCACGTCCAGGGATTTTTTGGACACCTTCTTATGTTGTTTAGGTGTTTGTGTGATCGTACGTTTCACGAGGAGCTGGAGTCTCTCTTTTCTTGACTATAGGTATTCTTGTTCTTTTATTCATGTTGTTTTCTGATTCTATCTTTATCGCATCCAGTTGCCATTTTCTTTTCTTTATTCATCTGTTATCATTGTGGTAGATTTTATATGTCATATTGCAGTGATATTGATTTATCGTAGTAGATTTTGTAGCTTGTTCAGGTTACTTTACACTTAGCGTGCATGCGTGGTGTATTTTCCTCGCGTATTTACATCGCCGACCTTCGAAAAGCGGGGCGTGACAAAACCGTTCCTTACTGGAGAAGGTTCGGTGCTTATTGTCTAGTACACGATTAGACAAATCATTTTGGGCTGAGGCGATTGCGTATGCTAGCCATCTCATAAATGGATTGTCATCGATTACGATAGGAGGAAAAACTCCACTAGAAGTTTGGCCTGAAAAAGCTGCTCAAGATCATGGTTTGATGTGATAATTTGAAAGTCCAGCCTACTTTAGTGCCAAAGATGGAAAGGTGAATCCGCGAGCAAAGAAATCTGTGTTTTAGGTGTTAAAAAAAAATGAAAGGCTACGTGTTGTAGGACCCTGAAAACAAAAAGATCGTGTTGAGACAGCACGTCACGTTTGATGAGACTTCAGTGTTGAAGTCTACTGTCTCTCAGCAGGTGGAGAGGACGAAGACCAAGGAAGTATCACAGTGGGTAGAGGTTAATGGTACCCCACACCTCCAGTTGGTTCGGTATCAGTAAGGACTTTACTGGATGTGACACCGGGTGGAGATCATGTAGCCAGTTTTGATACTGACCAGGTTGAACACATTAATGAGAATGTCGAATTATTTATAGTAATTAGAATCAAGATAAAACCACAAAAGTTGGTAAATAAGCATGAATCTGAAACTTGTGATCGCGACAAGCTCAAGTTGAAGGTCATTATTCTCTATGACAGTAGTAAGGAGGTTCATATAACTCAGCCAGATCGATTCGCTGCTGAAGATTTAGTCACAGGTGCTTGAGCTCAATGGAGATCATTTCAATAAACTACGGTTGGCTTGATCCCTTGGGCAAGGTACACGGGTAGCCTTAAAGGCGCAGCCATTTGGTGATGCAACATGTATGAAGCTATTGAAAGTACACCTAGAGAAGGGGTGAATAGGTGTATAGATAATCTAATGACAAATGATGCAGAGTTAAAAAGCAAATTGCAACACACTTAGTGTAACCAAAAAGTGTAGCCGAATTCCCGGTGAAGGGCTCTAAACTATCTCCTCTAAATTACTCTAAATAAGAGTTGAGCTGCTATATGAAGCTCTCTTGGTTCAACACATACCAAGCATATAAGTATGATATTAACAATATGAAATAATGTAAGACACAATATAAGAGAGAGAGTTTAGAGATAGTGGATCAATCGCAAACACCAAGATATGTTTTAAGCTTCGAGCTACTGCTCTACGTCCCCGCCTTCACACAGAAGGATTTTCACTAAATTGTCCACATAAGACTTCCCACATAGGGAACCTCCACTGACGATTTGGGTAATACAAACTAGGAGTACACAACTCCTCTCTCCAACAAACACAACCTCTACACAAGAGGGAAGGCACTAAGCCACACAACAATCAATCTCTCAATAGAGGGATAAGGTATAAGATCAAACAACAATCACCTCTCACTAGAGGGATGGGCACAAAGCAAAACTCTTATCTCAATCACCTCTACACCTAGAGGGATAACAACAATGTTGGCCCAATGGCCTTCCACTCTAGTTTTGATGATGATCAACACTCATGTAGTTATGTTTACTAATATTCTTGTGTTTCTAAGTTTCAGATCATTAACAGGATATTAGGTTGGTGATTAGCTTCAACAAGATGATTAGAAGCTATTCATGATGATTCCGGTGCCAAAGCTTAAAGATCATACCTTTGCACTTGGAGAATCACGGAGTTTGGACCGAGTCTACTTGAAGATGGAGTTCCTCAAGAGAAGACTTAGGTATCCTAGTTTAGATTGTGAGTTTTAGATCCATTTGTAAAGCTTAGTATAGTTGATATGCTCAAGTGCACAAAACACACATGTTTCATGATTTGGTTTTTGGTTTTCATGAATAATAGATCAAAACAAGTTTACCTTATACCTATGTATATTAGATATGTTCTAGATATACATACATGCTTTAAACTTGCTAGACAAACTTATTTTGACTATCCTATTCATGTTTTGGAAAATTCTAGTTTGATAAAATACAAGTTTTGTTTTTGATAAAATTGGCAAGACACAAAAATGAATTGATATGATTGATATATGTCTTGAAATTTTTATCACAAGTTTGGTTATCAAAGTAAAATGATAAAACAAGTTTTAGAAAAACAATTTTTTAGAAAAACAGTTTTTATTGTGATTAAAACTATTTTTTAGATTTACTGTGATTTTATGGGATTTTTATTGAGTGAAAAGACCTATTTTCAAATCCCGTATCTGTGCAGTTCTGCACTGTGCCTGCCAGGCCAGTTCGGTCGACCGGACCGGTCGACCGCACCAAGTGGCCGGTCGACCGGGTCGGTCGACCGATGTGCACAGACGTGCACGCTGGCTACACATTGTAGTCGGTCGACCGGACCGGTCGACCGAGTTGAGAGTTCAACTCTCAGGATGTTTCGGTCGACCGGGCCGGTCGACCGCTAGTGCCCAACGGTCACTTTTCTGACCGTTGGCGGTCGACCGGGCTGGTCGACCGACGCCTGTCAGAGCTGCCAGCTCAGCTCTAACGGCTAGTTTTCTGTTTGGCCTATATAAACTCCATCTCTTTGGGGATTTTGGCCAAGATTTTTAAGAGGAAAAATTCCAGTTTTCTGAAGTGTTTAAAAGAGTTTTAAAAAGTAGTTTTTGAGCTTTAAACTTCTAATCTTTATTGTTTTGGGTTTTTGGAAAATCAAAGAGAACTAGGTTTTGGGATTTTGATTTGATCTTTTATTTCTATCATATACAAGAGATTTCCCAAGTAGTTTTTCTTTGTTGCTTGTTTCCAAAAACACTTAGTTTCCACACTTGAGCCATATCTTCTATCCTAAACTATTAGGATCTTATTTTTGTGGAAAAAGAGAAAAGAGAGTGTTTGAGGTTGTTGTTGTAAACCTCTAAGTTGTACACCCTTATTCTTGTTGTATCCCTCTTCCGTAGAGGTGATCGGGTGATTGGTTTGTGAGCCTCTTAGGTAGAGGTGTTTGTTGTAGTTGGCTACGGGCCGTATCCCTCTTCGGTAGAGGTGGATTGTGGTTGTATAGCCTCGGTGGCTTTGTAAGGTTGAGAGAGGAGTTTGGTACTCCTATAGTGGATTGGGAAATCCTACACGGTGGTGTAGGCGGGGATGTAGAGCAAGGTGCTCGAACCTCGAAACAAATCTTTGTGTTAACGTTTGATACATTGTCTCTCTAACCCTTACTCTCTTTACATTTGTGCAGAGCATCATTTCATACAAGCATCATACTTTCATAGCATTCATATTATATACATTGCTTGTGTTGCCTTGCATCTTTCATATTGTAATTTATCCTTGATTGCTTGGATTGCTTGTGTGTGTGTGCCTAACTTGTACTCATCCAACAAGAGCTTCACATAGCGCCTCAACCCATTTCAAGGGGAATCAAGGGGAGTTAGTCCAGAGCCTCGCAAGGGGAATTCGGCTACACTTGTTGTATTGTATTAGTTTGTGCATAATTTGCATTAGCTTCCGCATTTAGCGCACATAGTTTGCATTTAGTTTCTTAGATTAGCAATTACACCTATTCACCCCCCTCTAGGTGTTTTTTTCAATACCAAATCACCTTCACAATCACCTCTACACAAGAGGGATGGACACAAAGAAAAGAAGGTTACAACTCTTGGTGATCTCAAAGACCACAAACCAATTTGCTCACAAAAACAAGATCCTATAGATAGGATAGATATGATAGCTCAAGTGTGAGAATATAAGGTATTTGAAAAATAAATCACAAAGAAAAATACTTGAGAAAACAACTAGAATAAGATAGAAATGAAGATCAAAACTAATATCCCAAATACTCTATTTTTCTTTAATTTTTCCAACTCTTGAAAACAAAATAAAGATAAATCTTTTAGCCAAAAACTCTTGAAAACTTGTTGCTAAAACACTTAAGAAAAGGAAAAAATTTTCTCTTGAAATTCTTGATGAAAACAGCCCAAAGGGATGGGTATTTATAACCCATTCCAAAAACTAGCCGTTGGGCCAAGACAGTAAAAAAATTCTATTGTTGGTCGACCGCCTGGTCGACCGGCCAACGGTCGAATTTCCGACCATTATGCCATCGGTCGACCGCCCGGTCGACTGAGGCCTGGATACAGAGAGCAGAGCTCTCTACCGGTCGACCGCCCGGTCGACCGGGCCAGATCTAAAGAGCAGAGTTCTCTGGCGGTCGACCGGGTCGGTCGACCGGCCCTCCAGCCAAATGGCATGTGCACGTTTGTGCACATCGGTCGACCGGACCGATTGACGGACTTCTGCCTCGATCGATCGTCCGGTCGCCTGGCAAAAGGCCAGGACACATATTATGGGGAATAAAAACTTGGTCTTTTTAACTTCCATAAAATCCCATAAAATCACATAAATTTCACAAAAATAAGTTCTTATAAGATCTTTGAAATACAAATATGTGTGACTAAAATTCAACATATATTATAAACTATTTGAACCATTCTTGTGATATTGAAATTAGGCTTTAAACAAAAATCAGTATTTTCTAAAACTTAGATTTTTGAAATGGAAAATTGTTTTCTCCAAAACTTGTCTAATACAAAACATGATATTGAAACAATTTTAAAGCATATTGTATATGGATAGAATCCAATATACATATAAGATATATATCTCTATATTTTTGACATGAAATCTAAAGCCGGTTAACCAAAAACCAAAACTAATTAACTTTAAACTTGTGTGTGTATGTGAACTTGAGCATATCGGTACTATCTAATCTTTACAATGATCTAAACATACTAAACACAAACTGAGGTCTTCTTGTAGAACTCCTTCTCCAAGTCGACGATCCAAACGCGATCCAACGATCTTGACTCTAACCGAGTATTAGATGCGATCTTGACGCTCGAGCTCTTGAATCAACATGTGAAAGCTCCAAAACTCTTTTGTTGAAGCTAATCACCTACTAATATCTTGGCCAGTCACTGAAACTATTTAAACACAAGATTATTAGTAAACTATAACTACATAAATTAATCATCATCAGAGCTAGAGTGATGGGCCTTTGGGCTAACAATCTCCCCCTTTTTGATGATGACAAAACTCATGGAGTTATATATGTATGAATTAAAGATAAGCTTCATAGAAGCTCCCCCTTAACTCATGCATAGCAATAAACATAAAGATATTCAATGAATGTGCATAAAACAAACAACATATATATACATAAATGAAAAAATAAAT
This sequence comes from Agave tequilana, assembly GCA_038442645.1. NCBI lineage: Eukaryota > Viridiplantae > Streptophyta > Magnoliopsida > Asparagales > Asparagaceae > Agave > Agave tequilana. The sequence goes on from JAVJIF010008255.1 coordinate 159,910, forward strand.
ATAAACAAACTCTCCAAATACTTCTCCCTTTTTTTTGCATAAATACTTCTCCCCTTTTTACATAAACAAAAACATATATGCATTAAGTAAGAAAATAAACATGCATATATAAAACTTTCAAAATTCTTATCCCCCTTTTTGTATAAAATAGGGAAATGAGATAAACATGCATATATAAACTCATCAAATATGTCTCTCCCTTTTTTTTTAATTCATCAACAAAGGGGCATAAATAAACTCTCAAAAAAAAATTTCTCCCCCTTTTTGTCAAATCAAATAAGAAGGATACATATGCGATATACATTCATGAAGAGGAGAGACGTAAAGTTAACTCCCCTGCATACATGCATTACATGAAAAAGAGATGACTAAACCCTAATCACATAACGCATAATATACAATGTACAAAAGGAGATGTGAAGCTCCCTTTACACACGTGTAAAAATAGAGAGGAGAGGTCAAGCTCTTCAATATAAGATACACTTAACATGAATCTATATATAGAGAAGATGTAAGCTTCCCTTGCATATAAGCAATACATATCAAAACCTTATGAAATCTCTTTAAAACAAATGTATGATACCAATTGAAACTATACCAATTTATGATAAAGGTATATATCGAAACATTATGATAACAATTTATGATACCAATTGAAAATAAACAAAATTTTTACGATACCAAAAGATACCAATTGAAAATATCTTGTAAATTTTTTATACCAATAGAAAATGAAACATTGTATGTTTTTATACCAATTGAAATATATATTAGAAATCTTGATACCAATTGAAAGTAAAAAACCAAATTGTTTTAGATAAACATAACTCATATCAATATAGATACCAATTTAAAATGAAACATGATACCAATATTAAAAAGTTAACATATACCAAAACAAAATATTTTTTATCATAAAGAATGGGAGTAAGATACCAATTGAAAATAAAATCGATTCAAAGATAAAACACGAAATTTTCTCCCCTTTATGAAATACCAATAAAAATGATGCATAAGCTTGTGTAAGATACCAATTGAAAAATAATTGACATTAAAGAGTAAATCAAGCTTAGGATTAACATGACTTGTGCTTTAGAATGTAAAGATATAGTAAGCACAATCTAATCACATATATATGTATGAAAATGTAAATACCAATCAAAATTGGTATTATTTGAAGTTTGAAGCATACATATATAGAAAACACAAATATGAATATACAAAAAAATATCAATTGTGAAACCAATTGAAATATAATGAGAATTAAGTGTATAACTCATACTACCTCCCTTTCATGCATATGTTAGAAAGATTTTCAATAAGGGTATATAAGGCATGGTCTCCCTTCCATCCACCCCTGGAAGGAAAGGGTTTTGAAAAATAGGATTTGAAAATATTTTAACATGATTGAAAACTCTTCCAAAATGAAGAAATACGTAACTAGTTTTATGATAATCTTGAAAACTAGTATGAAGTCCTTCAAGTAAGGAATAAAATAAGAATATATCCATGAAAATATAAAAATCACTCAACAATTGACACTCAAAGTCTATAAAACACATATAAGACTTATGAAACTAAAGTCATGAGAAAACATCAAGTAATGTGAGTGTAAAAAAATATATGAAAAGCATAATCATGAAAATATGCAATAAAGTTCATATAAAATTCCTTACCAAAAACATGAAAATCATCAAAACTAAATAGGCTTCAAGGCATATGTATGTTTAGTTAAAACTAAAAGTATACATACATATCCCAAACATAAGTGAGTCCATAATAGAATTTGCATAAAAAGCAAGTGACTCAAGGGTATACATGTATATCTAAAGTTTTAAACAAAATTAGCATATATATGAAGCTAAACACATTATCATAAAAATATGTCCAAAAATAGGGAATACAAGTTACAATGCAAGAATTATCAAAACTAGGCTATACTAGTACATCTAATGGGTACATATGAGCAATTAAGTACAAACATACAATAATCAAATGTGGCTCACTAGATGTACAAGTATATATACAAGTTTTAATGAAAACTACATCTAAACAAGTAATCAAAACATGAAGCATAAAAGAAAATATAAACCAATATGATCATTATGTAAATGCACATGTCTTAAATTAGGATATACAACATAGCTAACCTAAAGTGAGAACATAAAAATAATAATCCATAAAATATGAGTGTATCTCAAATACTACATATGTATATCACAAGTCTAATTATCATGGCATTTAGCATAATAATCAAGAAAAACTAAAACATGCTAAAAATCAATTAATGAAAGTATGTAAACTAAATGAGAGTTAGAGATAGTTATCAAACCATTAGGGCTAATCTCTAGATCTTCAAACCATGATGGTCCTCCCACCAAACTTCCTTGAAGGTGATGCATTCAAAGTAGTGTCCATCAAGCACAAAAGCATCCACAATCAAGGCACCAATGCCCTTAAGTCAAGTGAGAGCCCACACCTGCATCAAATAAAATAGGGGTAGATTTTGGTACCCATACCTTATTGGGTCCATGGGGGTTTCCGAATCCAAACAAACTTGTTTACAAAATTTGAATCATTTATTCTATCATAACAAAATTTTGTAAGGTGGTCATTACGTCTACAATGTGTATAAGTGTACACATGAGTATACTTTCAATCATGTATGTGAGCATGATGAGCATGTGTATGCCGTGTATGGTGTGCATGCATGTGAGGAGCATGTTTCTTGCGAAACATGGATTCCAACCGTGTGTGGTTCATGGCATATTGGCTCAAAGTGGAGCCTAAACAATCAACACTCTTCTTTAGCATAGTTATATCACTTTCAATCATAAAAGAAGAGGTGGAGCATGCCATAGGTACACTAGATTGTGAATTTATAGTAGCATGGCAAACATGTGAAGACAAAATCATTTTCAACGATTTAATTTTATTTGAAACTAAATCTAGTTCTTTTGAAATAGAAATAATTTTTTTTTCAAATAATGGTTCTCTTTTAAAGCAATATCAAGTTTTGAAGACAAAATCTCATTATTCTTCAAAACATCATTACAATCATTTTTGTTTTTCAAAATTTTGTTTTCATTTAACACAAGGTCGAGTTGGGATTTTAATGAGTCCCTTTCATTAGAAATCTCATTCCTCTCTTGCAAAGTCATATTAAGTTTTGAAAATAAATCCTTATTTTCTTCTTTTACTTTAAAGGTTTTCTTTTTCAAAACTTGGCACTTTTCTAGCATGTTTTCACAAACTAAAAATAGTTCTTCATTTAATGCATCAGCATCAACATAATCATCACTTTAAGAACTAGTACAATCATCTAGATGGGTGTCCGGTTTACCTCAAGGGAGTCATTCCCTTGGACCATGTAGTAAGGTTGGTCGGACTTATCTCCACTAGATTCCTCCATATATTTCATCGTTTGTAGCGCGAGAGAGCTCAAAGTGTGGAACACTGCAAAAGCGAAATCACAATGAGAAACAATAAATAAATATTCTTTGCTTAATGCTTGCGGAATCACAATGAGAAATAATAGATAAATATTCTTTGCTTAATACTTGCCTAAGTGCCTCTAAGACTTCTGCATTGGCCAATATATGCTTGTTATTACAGAGATAGGATTTCTTGGTAGTAGCAAGGTAAACATGCATTCCTAAGGTCTTAGGGTACATACTCATCTTAAACTTCCATACATCGATGTTAGAAACATCAAACATAGGAGGGGTCATGAAATCCATGAGTGTAAACTATATGTATGCAAATGCAATATTATATTAGCTAACCAAGATCTCACTTCTATGTGATTAAACCTAATATCAGGAGCGTAGGCTCTGATACCAATTAAAAGTACACCTAGAGGGGGTGAATAGGTGTATGGCTAATCTAATGACAAATGATGCGGAATTAAAAAAATAAATTGCAACATCTTAGTGTAACCAAAGAGTGTAGCCAAATTTCCAGTGAAGAGCTCTGGACTATCTCCTCTAAATTCTTCTAAATAAGAGTTGAGGTGCTTTATGAAGCTCTCTTGGTTCAACACAAGTATGGGCACACACAAACAATACCAAGCATATAAGTATGATTATGAACAATATGAAAAAAATGCAAGACATAGTATAAGAGAGAGTTTAGAGATAGTGGATCAATCGCAAACACCGAGATATGTTTAGAGGTTCGAGCCACTGCTCTACGTCCCCGCCTTCACACAGAAGGATTTCTACTAAATCGTCCACACAGGACTTCCCACACAGGGAACCTCCACTGAGGATTTGGGTAATACAAAATAGGAGTACACAACTCCTCTCTCTAACAGACACAACCTCTACACAAGAGGCAAGGCACTAAGCCACACAACAATCAACCTCTCAATAGAGGGAAAAAACACAAAACCAAACAATAATCACCTCTCACTAGAGGGATAGGCACAAAGCAAAAACTCCAACCTCAATTTCCTCTACACTTAGAGGGATACCAACAAACCCAAATCACCTTCACAATCACCTCTACACAAGAGGGATGAACATAAAGAAAAGAAGATTACAGCTCTTGGTGATCTCAAAGACCACAAACAATTTTCTCACAAAAACAAGATCCTATAGATAGGATAGATATGATAGCTCAAGTGTGAGAATACAAGGTGTTTGGAAAAAAATCACAAAGAAAAATGCTTGGGAAAACAACTAGAATAAGATAGAAATAAAGATCAAAACTAATATCCCAAATACTCTATTTTTCTTTGATTTTTTCATCCCTTGAAAACAAAATACAGATAAATCTTTTAACTCAAAAACTCTTAAAAACTTGTTGCTAAAACACTTAAGAAGATCAGAAAATTTTCTCTTGAAATTCTTGATCAAAACAGCCTAAAGGGATGGGTATTTATTGAAAGTACACCTAGAGGGGGGGTAATAGGTGTACGGCTAATTTATGAACAATAATGCAGAAATTAAAAACTTAATGCAACACACTTAGTGTAACCAAAGAGTATAGCCGAATTACCGATGAAGGGCTCTGGACTAACTCCTTTGAATTCCTCTGAATAAGAGTTGAGGTGCTATATGAAGCTCTCTTGATTAAACACAAGTGAGGCACACAAACAAACCAAGCATGTATATGATATGACAATATGAATCAATACACAATGTAAGAGAGAGATTTAGAGAAAGTAGATCAAATGTAAACATCGAGATATGTGTCGAGATTCGAGCACACAGCTCTACATCTCCGCCTTTTCATAGAAGGATTTCTACTAGCTCGTCCACACAGGGAATCTCCACTGAGGATTTGGGGCAAATATAATTGGGAGTACACAACTCCTCTTTCCAACAAATACAACCTCTATATTTAGAGGCAAGGCACAAAGCCTATACAATATCAACCTCACAAATGAGGGATAGGCACAAAGCCACCACTCCAATAATCACCTCCTCACTAAGAGGGATATCAACACAAATAAAGGAGGGTTTACAACTTGGTGATCTCAAAGACCACAAACCAATATTCTCACTAAAACAAAGATCCTATAGATAGGATAGAAGATAAGATCAAGTGTGAGAAATAAAGAGTTTGAAAATCAAAATCACAAAGAAAAACTCTTGGGAAAACTTCTAGAATTGATATAAAAATGAAGATCAAAAACAATCCCAAAGACTTTCTTTTTCTTTGAATTTTCCAACCCTTTAAAACAAATAAAGATGAATCGTTTTGGCCTAAAAACTCTTTTGAAAACTTGTATTAGAACACTTGTAAATGAGATAAATTTTGCTCTTGAAATTCTTTTGAAAACCAATTCAAATGGGGTATTTATAGCCTCATTAGAAATCTACCCGTTGGCAGCTGAAAAGGCCAGAATGTCCTTCCGGTCGACCGGCCAACGGTCAAATTTTTGACCGTTGAGCCCTCCGGTCGTTCGCCTGGTCGACCGTGCCAGATCCAGAGAGCAACTGCTCTCTGGCCGGTCGATCGCCCGGTCGACCGGGCCAAAGTGAACGGTCGACCGCCCGGTCGACCGGCCAAATCACTTGGCCTTTGTGCACGTCTTGTGCACATTGGTCGACCGGTTCGGTCGACCGACCACTGGTCGGGTCGACCATCCCGGTCGACCGCCAGAGCCTGGCAGGGAAAATTTCAGGATTTAAAAACTAGTCTTTTTAACTTCAATTAAATCCCATAAAATCACATAAATTCCACAAAATTCAGTTCATGTTATATCTTTGAAATACAAACATGTTTGAGTAAAAATCAAATCATGTTACAAACATTTTGACCCATTTTTGTGACTTGAAAATTTTGCCTTAAGCCAAATTCTGTATTTTCCAAAAAATAGAATTTTTGAAATGGAAATCCGATTTTTCCAAAACACATGTAAATACAAAAACATGATATTTCAACAACTTTGAAGCATATAGTATATGGATAGGATCAAATATACATGAAAGGTATTATATCTATGTTTTTGACATTAAATTTAAAAATAGGTTTTGTCTAAATACAAAACTCCAAACACATGAATAGTGTATCAAAATAAGTTTTTCTAAGTATGTGAAGTATAGATGTATATAGATCAAATCTAATATACATTAAACCATATTAACTTGTTTTGATTCAATTCTATTCATGAAAACCAAGATTGGTTAAACCGAAAACCAAAACCAATAAACATGAAACTTAAAACAAGTGTGTGTTGTGAACTTAAGCATATCATACTATCTAATCTTTATAATGGATCTAAACTAAATCTTAACTAAACAAACTGAAGCCTTCTTATAGAACGCCGTCTCCAATTTGACTCGATCCAAACACGATTCCCCGAGCTTGACTCCAACGAGTGCTAGATGTGAACTTTGACGCTCGAGGTCTTGAATCACCATGTGAAAGCTCCAAAATACCTTTGTTGAAGCTAATCACTTACTAATATCTTGGTTAAATATCTGAAACTAAATATCACAAGATTATTAGTAAATTATAACTACATGAGTTAATCATCATCAAAACTAGAGTGGAAGGCCTCTGGGCCAACAATCTCCCCCTTTTTGATGATGACAAAACTCATAGAGTTATATATGTATGGATTAAAGTTAAGCTTGAAAGAAGCTCTTCCTTAACTCATGCATAGCATTAAATAATAAGATATGCAATGAATGTTAAACATGAATATGCATAAACATGCATAAAACAATGAAATAAACATGCTCTTGATACCAAAATTTTAAAATAAATTACTTCTCCCCCTTTTTATGATAAACATGTTCTTAAATACCAATTGAAAATATAAACTTATAATAAACATGTTCTTTAAATAATTGCTTTTGATACCAATAAAAATTTCAATTGAAAGATAATCAATAAAAGCTCTTGATACCAATAATAAAAATTTTAATAAAAGTTCTTGATACCAACAAAACAAAACAATAAAATATGTTCTATCTATGCTCTTGATACTAATATCAACAAAACATATCCATACTCTTCATACCAATATCAACAAAACATAAAACAAATGTTTTTAATATAAACTTAAATAAACATGCATATATACTAAACATGCATATATACTAAAATACTTCTCCCCTTTTTGTCAATCATCAACAAAGGGGCTAAAGTAAATAATAAAATAATGTTCTCCCCTTTTTTGTCCGAAACAAAAATCAACAAGGGGTGAAATCAAATAAAAATATTATGATACCAATTAAAAAAATAAATCAATTTAGTGCAAAGGTATACATAGAAATATTATGACACCAGATGATGATACCAATTGAAAATAAACAAAATATTTTGAAGAAACCAACAAAAATTTTGATATCAATTGAAAGATATAAACATATAGGTAATCTTGATGCCAATTGTAAAAATTAGCACCAATTGAGAATATTTTACACTTTAGATACCAATTGAAAAACATAAACATATCTTTTGGTTAAACACTAAGCTCATTTTACAATAGAAATGCCAAATAGATAATAATATCAATTTAATGTTTTTGATACCAATATTTAAAATGAAACATATACCAATTGAAATAATGAAACATATACCAATTGAAAATGATTTTCATTAGGAGCGAATGATACCAAAAAAATCAATATCATTTTTCAATCATTTTCAACATAAAGTGTGGGAGTAAATACCAAAGTAAACAAAACCAATTGAAAGGTAAAATATGAATTTTCTCCCCCTTTATGAAATACCAAATAAAATGATGCATAAGCTTGTATAAGATACTAATTGAAAGATAATCAATTGAAATATAATAGTCATTAAAGGAATCAAGTTTAGCATGACCAAAATTTTTGCTCAAAGATATAAAGATATAGTAAGTACAAATAAAATACATATATATGTATGAAAAAATGAATACCAATCGAAATTGATACTATTTGAAGTGTGAGCATACATATATAAAAACATATATGAGTATACAAAACGAATATCAATAGTGATACCAATTGAGAAGATACAATGATATCAATTGAAAATAAATAAGATCAAGTGTATAACTCATACTTCCTACCACCCATTTCATGCATATATTTTAAATAGATTTTTAAGAATGAGCATACAAGGCATGGTCGCCCAACCAGCCGCCCTTAGAAGGGTAGGGGTTTTCAAAAATAAGTTTAAAAAATATAACACGTTTGAAAACTCTACCATATGAAGAATATGAACTAGTTATATGAAAAATTTGAAAACTAGTACGAAATCCTTCAAGTAAGGAAAAAAGCAAGAATATATTCCATAAAACATGAAAATCACTAAACCAATGTCACTCAAAATCTATATAGTACACATAATACTCATGAAAATAAAATCATGAGAAAATATCAAATAATGTAAGTGTACAAAGTTTTGTGAAAGACATAGTCATGGAAATAGGCAATTTGGCTCAAATATGAAATTTCTTAAAACATGAAAAATAAGAAAATCTAATTTTTTTTCATCAAAATAATTTAACCTTCAAGGCATATGTATGTTTTGTATAAATTAGAGTATACATACATATCCAAATATAACAAGTCCACAAAAGTATATACATGAAGGCAAGTAGCTCAAGGATGTATATGTATAACTATTAGTTTAGACAAAATAGACATATTCATGAAGTTTAAACATAAACATTTAAAACATGTCAAAAATATGGAATACAAGTCAAAATATATGAATCATCAAAACTAGACTATACTAGTACATTTAATAAGTACAAATGAGCAATCAAGCACAAACATATAATAATTTATTTGTGGCTCACTAGTTGTACAAGTATATATCCAAATTTTAATGAAAACTAATATATAAACATGTAGTCATAACATGAAGCATAGAAATTAAAATAAAACTCATATGATCATTATGGTAAATGAATATGCATTAGATCTATGATATATACAATAACTAAACAAATGTGAGAACACAAAATATGGGTCCATATAAACATGGGTGATCTCAAATACTAATCATGTATGTCATAGGACTAATAAACATGGCATATGTCATAATGAACATTAAAACATAACATGCTAAAAATCAACGATATAAAAAGCATGTAAACACAAATGGGAGTTAGAGATCATTACCAAAACTATGAGGGTACATCTCTATGTCTCCAAACCGAGGTGGTCCTCCTACCAAACTCACCTTGAAAGTGATGCATCCAAATTGTCCTCTTTAAGCTCGGAACGCATCCACCTCAATGAACCATCACTCTCACGTCATGTGAGAACCCACACCAACATCAAATAAAATAGGAGTGGTTTTTGGTACCCATACTCTTTTGGGTCCATGGGGGTTAGCTCCTTTCCTAACCCAAACAAACTTATTTGCTAAATTGTAATCATGTATCCTATCATAACAAAATTTAGCAAGGTGGCCCTTACGTTCACAATGTGTACATGTGTACACATGAGCATACAAAGTGTTATGGGAGTGAACGTGAGGAGCATGTGGATGCCATGGTTTGTGTGCATGCATAGATGGAATTTGTTTCTTGTGAAACATGGATTCCAAACGTGTATGGTTCATGGCACAATGGCTCAAAGTGGAGCCCAAACATTCAACACTTTTCTTCAAAACATTTATATCATTTTTAATACTTGAAGATAAAGTGGAGCATGCAATAGGTGAGCTAGATGATGAAGCTACACTAGCATGACAAACATGAGAATCTAAATCATTTTTCAAAGAAATGTTTTTCTTGGAAACCAAATCCAAATCCTTTGAAATAGAAATAATCTTATTTTTTAAAGATTCATTTTTTTTACGACAAAATCAAGTTTTGAAGTTAAAGACTCATTTTTCTTCAAAACATTTTCACAATTATTTTTATTTTTTGAAATTTCATTTTCTTTTAATACAAGTTCAAGTTGGGATTTCAAATAGTCTCTTTCATTTGAAATCTCATCTCGTTCTTGCAAAACAATATCAAGTTTAGAAGAAAAATTTTTATTTTCTTCTTTTAAAGCAAAACTTTTCTTTTTCAAAAGATTGTGTCTTTCTAACAATTTTTCACAACCTATAGCTAATTCATAATTTGAAGCGTGTGCATCCATACATTCATTGCAAGAAGAATTAGAACTATTATCTAGTTGAGTATCCGAATGTACCTTAAGGGAGTCATTCCCTTGGACCATGAAGCAATGTAGGTCGGACTCGTCTCGACTAGATTTCCTCTTCTTATTGATAAGCGTTTGTACCTCGGGAGATGTCAAAATGTTTCACACTGCAAAAGCGGAATCATAATGAGAAAACACATGCAAATATTCTTTACTAAGAGATGCTCTAAGTGCCTTTAGGGCTAGTGCATTTGCTTGTATATAAAAGCTATTACTAAGGTAGGATTCCTTGGTAATGGCAAGGTAAACTTTATAACCTATGGCTTTTAAATGACAACTCATCATAGCCTTCTATATATCAATTTTAGAGATATCAAACATGGGAGGGATATCCATGAGTGCAAACAATATGTGTACAAATGCAAATGATAGATTAGCAAACCAAGATCACACTCCCACGTGGTTAAACCTAATATCAGGAGCGTAGGCTCTGATACCAATTGAAAGTACACCTAGAGGGGGTGAATAGGTGTACCGCTAATCTGTGAATAATAATGCGAAAATTAAAAACTTAATGCAACACACTTAGTGTAACCAAAGAGTGTAGTCGAATTCTCGGTGAAGGGCTCTGGATTAACTCCTCTGAATTCCTCTGAATAAGAGCTGAGGTGCTATATGAACTCTCTTGGTTAAACACAAGTGAGGCACACAAACAAACCAAGCATGTATATGATATGACAATATGAATCAATGCATAATGTAAGAGAGAGAGAGTTAAAGAAAGTGGATCAAACGCAAACACCGAGATATGTTTTGAGGTTCGAGCACACAGCTCTACGTCTCCGCCTTCACACAAAAGAATTTCCACTAACTCGTCCATACAGGACTTCTCACACAGGGAATCCACTGAGGATTTGAGGCAAATACAATTGGGAGTACACAACTCCTCTCTCCAACAAATACAACCTCTACACTTAGAGGCAAAGCACAAAGCCTATACAATATTAACCTCACAAATGAGGGATAGGCACAAAACCACCACTCCAATAATCACCTCTTCACTAAGAGGGATATTAACACAAATAAAGGAGGGTTTATAACTTGGTGATCTCAAAGGACACAAACCATTTTCTCACTAAAACAAAGATCCTATAGATAAGATAGAAGATAAGCTCAAGTGTGAGAAATAAAGAGTTTGAAAATCAAAATCATAAAGAAAAACTCTTGGGAAAACTTCTAGAATTTATATAAAAATGAAGATCAAAAACAATCCCTAAGACCTTCTTTTCTTTGAATTTTCTAACCCCTTAAAACAAATAAAGATGAATCCTTTTGGCCTAAAACTCTTTTGAAAACTTGTATTAAAACACTTGTAAATGAGAAAAATTTTACTCTTGAAATTCTTTTTGAAAACCAACTTCAAATGGGGATTTATAGCCTCATTAGAAATCTGCCCGTTGGCAGCTGAAAAGGGTCAGAATGCCCTTCCGGTCGACCGGCTGGTCAGCCGGCCAACGGTCAAAATTTTGACCGTTGAGCCCTCCGGTCGACCGCCCGGTCGACCGTGCCAGATCCAGAGAGCAACTACTCTCTGGCCGGTTGACCGCCCGGTCGACCGGGCCAAAGTGAACGGTCGACCGCCCGGTCGACTGGCCCCACCCTAGAGTGGGGTGACTTCAGTCGGTCGACCACACGGTCGACCGGCCAAATCACTTGGCCTTTGTGCACGTCTTGTGCACATCGGTTCCGGTCGACCGTCCCGGTCGATCGCTAGAACCTGGCAGGGAAAATTTCAGGATTTAAAAACTAGTCTTTTTAACTTCAATTGAATCTCATAAAATCACATAAATTCCACAAAAATCAGTTCATGTTATATCTTTGAAATACAAACATATTTGAGTAAAAATCAAATCATGTTACAAACATTTTGAACCATTTTTGTGACTTGGAAAATTTGCCTTAAACCAAATTCTATATTTTCCAAAAAATAGAATTTTTAAAATGGAAATCCAATTTTTCCAAAAACATGTAAATACAAAGACATAATATTTAAATAACTTTGAAGCATATAGTATATGGATAGGATCCAATATACATGAAAGGTATTATATCTATGTTTTTGACATTAAATCCAAAAATAGGTTTTGTCTAAATTAAAACTCCAAACACATGAATAGTGTATTAAAATAAGTTTTTCTAAGTATGTAAAGCATAGATGTATATAGATCAAATCTAATATACATTAAACCATGTTAACTTGTTTTGATTCAATTCTATTCATGAAAACCAAGATCGGTTAAACCGAAAACTAAAACCAATAAACATGAAACTTAAAACAAGTGTGTGTGTGAACTTGAGCATATCACACTATCTAATCTTTACAATGGATCTAAACTAAATCTTAACTAAACAAAGCGAAGCCTTCTTGCAGAACGTCGTCTCTAAGTTGACTCGATTCAAACGCGATTCCCCGAGCTTGACTCCAACGAGTGCTAGATGTGAACTTTGACGCTCGAGCTCTTGAATCACCATGTGAAAGCTCTAAAACACCTTTGTTGAAGCTAATCACCTACTGATATCTTGATTAAATATCTGAAACTAAATATCACAAGATTATTAGTAAACTATAACTACATGAGTTAATCATCATAAAAACTAGAGTGGAAGGCCTCTGGACCAACATTTATAACCCATTCCAAAAACTAGCCATTGGGCCAAGACAGCAGAAAAATTATGTTGTCAGTCGACCGGCCGGTCGACCAGTCAACGGTCAGATTTCTGACCATTGTGGCATCGGTCGACCACCCGATCGACCGAGGTCTGGATATAGAGAGCAGAGCTCTCAGCCGGTCGACCGCCCGGTCGACCGGGGCCAGATCCAGAGAGTAGAGCTCTCTGGCAGTCGACCGGGTCGGTCGACTAGCCCTCCAGCAAATGGCCTGTGCACGTTTGTGCACATCGGTCGATCGGACTGATCGACCAACTTCTGCTTCGGTCGACCGGCAGAAAGCCAGGTCACATATTATGGGAATGAAAACTTAGTCTTTTTAACTTTCATAAAATCTCATAAAATCACATAAATTCTACAAAAATAAGTTCTTGTAAGATTTTTAAAATACAAATATGTGTGACTAAAATTCAACACATATTATAAACTATTGAACCATTCTTGTGATATTGAAATTAGGCTTTAAACAAAAATCGGTATTATCCAAAACTTGGATTTTTGAAATGAAAAATCGTTTTCTCCAAAACTTGTCTAATACAAAAACATGATATTGAAACAATTTTGAAGTATATATATATGGATAGAATCCAATACACATATAAGATAAATATATATCTTTATGTTTTTGACATGAAATGCAAAACCGGTTAAGCCAAAAATCGAAACCAATAAACTTTAAACTTGTGTGTGTATGTGAACTTGATCATATCAATACTATCTAATCTTTATAATGATCTAAACATATTAAACACAAACCGAGATTTTTTTGTAGAACTCCTTCTCCAAGTCGACTCGATCCAACGCGATCCAACGAGCTTGACTCCAACCGAGTACTAGATGCGATCTTGATGCTCGACCTCTTGAATCAACATGTGAAAGCTCTAAAACTCCTTTGTTGAAGCTAATCACCTACTAATATCTTGGTTAATCACTGAAACTATTTAAACACAAGATTATTAGTAAACTATAAATACATGAGTTAATCATCATCAAAACTAGAGTGATGAGCCTCTGAGCCAATAGCTATTTGGTGTATTTAAGTTCTCGAGAAGCTGATTGGGACTTCACGTAAAGGTGAAGAGTTGGAATTCACGAAGAGGTGAAAAGTTGGACTTCACGTAGAAATGAAGTATTGTGATCTCGATGAACAGTTGATCTTCTGGTGAGAAGATGGTTGAGCTTGCATAAAAGGGTGTGCATCCAGTTTATTTAAGCCAATGATGGTCTTTTGTGTGCGCTACTTAGATTGGTTGAACCGTCTTGAAGACATGTGGACTGGAGAGAGCCAGTCAGTTGGAGAGTCAATGTTGGCTCAGATGGGTTCTTCTCGAGGTCATTTAGAATAGAGTTTCCATTACGTTGGTGAGTCGGAGACTCGTTGGTTGGCTTGTATCGTATTTCTCTTCAAGTGGAGTGATGGGAAGGCATGTATGGTGCATTTCGTTTGGATAGCTGAGCTAAAGTTAGAATCTTACAATTGATATTAGAGTTTGGTGAGAGTTGCAGGTGGCGACGACAAACTCAATTTGGATCTGATAGATCAGTGGAAATCAATTGTATGTGTGTTGGCTATTCATTTTGAAGGAACATGTTTCGTCTGTTGGCCAAGTCGAGATCGTTTGTCGATTTCGCTGAGATCGTGTGTTGATTTCATTCGGAGCACTTAAACTGAGATCGTGTGTCAATTTCACTGATATCGTATATCGATTTCGCCAGGTATTCATTGGAGTTCGGCTCAGATTTGAAAAATCTTCGCCGAGGTGGAGAATTATAAGGAGAGAGGATATAAAGGAGATAAAAGACATCGAAAGAGTTTTACACTCATAGGGAAAGATAGCGCAGAGAAAGGAAGCCAAAAGGAGCAAGAACGAAGCTCGTTGCATGCCAGGACAGAGCCCGATCGACCGGCCGGTCGATTGGTGCGCACGATGTGCACAAACATGGCCCAGTCGACCGCTCGGTCGACAATCACAAAGGAACGGTCGACCGACACGGTTGACCGACTGGCACGAGCTGCTCTCAGTTGGTCCCGGTCGACCGAGCCGGTCGACTAGGACAGGGGTCGATTGACCGGCCGGTCGACCGACAGGCGAAACAGTCTCCTGAACGGATTCAGACTCCTTTTCTGTTTTGGGTCGAATCTAATTGGGGTTTCCTAAATCCCTGTGACTCTCTGACTATAAATAAGAGTTAGAGCCCTCATGAATTGTATCCGTCTTGCTTCCAACAAGTATTCTTTTGTAATTGATTGTTGAATCAATAAAATCTCTCTCCCTTGCCTCGAGGACGTAGGCAAAATTGCTGAACCTCGTTAAATACTGTGTGTTGGGAATTCTGCTTAACAAGAATCAATCTGACAACTAATCAAGATCACTGAGATATCAACAATCTAATTGGCCAGGTCGGCAAATATCAGGTGGGAGGTTTTCCGTTCAAAAGAACGTTCCTTAATTTAAGAACCACCTTTCAATTTCCTTCCTTAGTTTAAGCACCAATTAGACTGAATCCAAGTCAGTCTCGATATACTGTAAAGTATATCCCCTGTATAAAGGACTTAATCCACTTATACAGTAACACTTAGACTGAATCTAAGTCAATCTCGATATACTGTAAAGTATATCCCCTGTATAAAGGACTTAGTCCACTTATACAGTATTTGAAGTGAGGTACGCTTACAGCGAATCTCCTTAAGACAATTACGTCCCCCGCACCGGTGCTAACGGGATAATGGACGCTGGTCTCCCAAGATACAACACTTCTTCACGGTATTTGGATAACACTACCAAATTACCGTACGGTCGAACCGTAGTCAACCAGTACCTACACAGGATTAGCAAAACAGCGGTATAACGACAAATTTCAAATGAATATTTGTCTTACTCTTTTGGAGGAACACGCACTATTGAGGACGTAGGAAGGTTGAAGAATTTTGGCAGAATCTCCTTTAGGAAGTCGCTCTGGATTCCCACTTCACTTGGAAGTCGCGGATTCCCACTTCGTTGGAAGTCGCTCTGGAAGTCGTGGATTCCCACTTCGCTGGAGCCCAGTTCAGAACCGAAGTCAGAACTTTAGAGAGAGAGAGAGAGATCTCAGATTTGGTGTGTGTTAAAATGAGAACTTGGAATGCTTTATATAGCATTCCAAAAGGGGCCTTCAGGTCTGAACCCAACCAAGGCTGCACCCTTTGGTCTGCCAACTGGTTCGCACCCTTTGGCCTGCCAACTGGTTCGCACCCTTTGGCGGATCGGTTCAGATCCTGACAGCGGAGCGGGCAGTCCAACAGGTTCGCAACCTGTTGGTGGATCGGGTCCGGTCTGGTTTGGAAGTGGATCTGGTTCGGATCATACCTTGAGACCCAATTCAAAAAGAACCAGGCCAGGTAGGGAACCCGAACTCACTCAGACCCAAACCCAAACCCGGACCCGAACCGAGCCCGAGCCCGAGCCCGGCACCAGCTCCGGCACCGGCACCCGGCCGGCCGGCCGCCGCCGCCGCCAGCGGCGGCGCGCGCGCACATACGTGCATAGTTCTCTCCTTTTCGCGCGCGAAAACTCCAAGTACCCAAAGGGCACGCCCTTTGTTCTCAATTTTCTCTATATATATACCACAAACTTCCATCCCACGGCCAATGTGGGACTAAATGCTTTAAGCTACCTTTAGTCCCGTTTTGGCTTTGAATTAGGCAATCTTTGGACTTGAATATCTCATTCATTCGAAGTCGGAATTGAACATGTGAATATCCACGTTCATCACAAATGGAAGGAGAACACACTCCAACCATCATCCGGTTGATTCCATCAACGGATCTTGCCATAATTCAACTCGAAGATTCACCTTTATATTCTTCAATTCCAACAATCCCCCACAATGAATGAGAGATTCAAGGAATGACACACAAAGAGACTGACTCTATTGTGAAAGGTACTGAGAAAAGAAACTGCATAAGGATAGGTGAACTAGGTCTTGAACCTTCCATAGCGAAAGCTTTATCGGACTTACTGGCTAATCAGTGAACTAGGTCTTGAACTGTTAGCCGTTAGTGTAAGCCAAGTCAACAAGCTTCACACAGTGACTTTCTAAATCAACTTTGGTTCTCTGTTGTGTCCGTTTTGGCCCTGGACATTCTTGGTTTCAGAGAGTATCTTTAGGAATAACAGCCTCCATAGAGATTCCCAAGAGCCGACCCAACTCTATACTCACATAGGTGATGGACCTATGAAGAGTAGTCTACTCTACTCCACTTGTATAGTAACAAGATATAGGCATCATTAAAAGCGTTAAGCTTATCCTTAATCCACTTGTAGAAAAGCACTTATGTGCACCTTAGGAATGGATTGGAGTCAAGCTCCCAAGTGCTTACTTGCTGAGTCAATCATAACTAGTTTTTCCTCTTGAACTTAGTCCGTGGGATCTCCAGTCGCTAAGTGAGGTTTCCATTAAGCTGACTCGGTAAGGTTAGGCTTTTAGACCCATTCCCCTCGATGCGCAGTTTATACGCTCTCCACTTAAACCTTTAGTAAGCGGATCCGCTAAATTATCCTTTGACGATACAAAGTCAATAGAGATAATTCCATTTGAGAGCAACTGCTTCACGGTATTATGTCTACGACGAATATGTAGACTTACCGTTGTATATCACATTTTGTGACCTAGATATAGCTGCTTGATTGTCGCAGTGTATACATATAGCGGGCACTGGCTTTTGCCACAACGGTATATCTTCTAGAATTGTCGAAGCCATTCTGCTTCTTCTCCAGCCTTATCTAAGGCTATGAATTCCGATTCCATAGTGGAACGGGCAATACATGTTTGCTTAGAAGATTTCCATGATACCGCTGCTCCTGCTAGAGTAAATACGTATCCGCTAGTTGATTTGATTCCTCAGAATCTGCAATCCAATTAGCATCACTGTATCCTTCCAGTACAGGAGGATACTTTCCATATCTCAAGGCATATTCCTTGGTATGTGATATGTAACCCAATACTCGTAGTAGAGCGGTCCAATATAGATCACTAGGATTACTAGTATATCTACTCAACTTGCTTACAGCGTAAGCAATATCGGGTCTAGTGCAATTCATTAAATACATTAGACTTCCGATAATCTGAGAATACTCCAACTGGCGTATCCCAGTTCCTGTATTCTTATGAAGGTGGACGTGTGGGGAGAAAGGATTTGTATTCTCCTTTATCCCATGGTCCTTGAATCTTTCTATCATCTTATCCACGTAGTGAGATTGAGATAGACTGATTCCATCTGGTGTTCTAGTAATTTTAAATCCTAAAATTACATCAGCAACCCCTAGATCCTTCATATCAAAACTGTTGGATAACATTCGTTTAGTGGACTTAATAATCTCAATATTAGTCCCAAGTATCAACATGTCGTCTACATAAAGACAGACAATGATACATGCATCTCCAACTGTTTTCGTGTAAACACACTTATCGCATTCATTGATAGTGAATCCATCTTTGATCATGACACTATCAAATTTCTCATGTCATTGTTTTGGAGCCTGTTTTAAACCGTATAAGGATTTTACCAATTTACACACCTTGTGTTCTTGGCCCTTGACTTTAAATCCTTCAGGTGCTCCATATATATCTCTTCACTTAATTCACCATTTAAGAATGCAGTCTTGACATCCATTTGATGGATATCTAAGTTGTGCAATACTGCAATCGCAATCAACATCCGTATGGACGTTATTCTTGTTACTGTGAATAAGTATCGAAGTAGTCAAGTCCTTCTATTTGTCGATAACCCTTGGCTACTAATCTAGCCTTGTACTTATCGATAGATCCATCGGGTTTTATTTTCATTTGAAAATCCACTTACACCCAATTGGTTTACTTCCAGGAGGCAAGTTTACCAATTCCCAAGTATGATTACTTAGTATGGATTCTATTTCGCTATTTATAGCTTCTTTCCACATTGTGCTTCTGGGTTTGACATAGCCTCTTTAAATGTTTGAGGCTCGCTCTCAATAGCGTATGCTATGAAATCTGGACCAAAAGATTTTGAGATTCTAGATCTCTGACTTCTTCTTGGTTCAATTTCCGCATTTACATTCGTTCCTCGGGGCTTTCGTCCCTGAACGCCATCTCGTGTGTTCTTTTCCCAGAAGTCTTATCTGCTTCCCGTTTGTACGGAAAGATGTCTTCAAAGAACACAGCATCTCGAGATTCGATAATCATATTTACATGAATATCTGGTATTTCTGATTTATGAACCAGAAACCTATAGGCACTACTATTCAAGGCATAGCCTATGAATACGCAGTCTATAGTTTTTGCTCCCAACTTAGTCTTTTTAGGTAATGGTGCTAGCACCTTTGCAAGACACCCCCACATTTTGAGGTAATGGTAGGAAGGTGTCCTTCCATGCCATAACTCGAATGGTATAAGACCAAGTTTCTTGTGGGGTACTCTATTTAGAATATGATTTGCAGTTAATAGAGCTTCCCCCCACAAGTTCTGCGGAGCTCCAGAACTTACGAGCATGGAATTAACCATCTCCTTCAAAGTTCTATTCTTCCGTTCAGCAATTCCATTCTGCTGAGGAGTGTATGGTGCTGTAGTTTGATGGATTATACCAAAACTAGCACATAACTCACTAAAATCATTTGATTCATATTCTCCGCCTCTATCGAATTTTAGAATCATGATTTCTTGTTGAGTTGATTCTCAACTTCGGCTTTATATGTTGTAAACATATTTATTGCCTCATCCTTACTGTTTAAAAGATACACATAACAGTATCTTGTACAGTCATCGATAAAAGTAATGAAATACTTTTACCGTCTCTAGTGGCATAAACTTCAAGTCACATAGATCGCTATGAATTAACCCTAAAGGTTCTGTATTTCGATCTATTGAGTGAAATGAATTTTTAACCAACTTGGCCTCAACACAAACCTCACACTTGCGAATTTCTTCCAAGTTGAGTTTAGGAATATATCCAGATTAGACAAGTTTTTCAAAGACTTGTAATTTACATGCCCTAATCTAGCATGCCACAAAATAGGAGACTCAAGCAAATAAACAGAAGAATTTTCTTTATTTATAAGCTTCGGGTACAAATACACAGACTTTTTGTCTACCACTGCAACATTGTCTTTAAAAAGACCATCAACAAGATTCTTGTTTTGTTTGAGACGGCTGCGACATTCATTCGCCTTATGCCCCTCTTTGTTGCAGATGTAGCAAGTTCCTTGAAGCGCATGTTCTTGCCTTCGTGGACCTTGCTTTGTACCCCTGGGAAGTCTTCTTCTGATTTAAGCCTTTGGAAGTAGACGCTTTCCTTTGAGTCTTCGATCACATTGGCTTTTGCTTCGTAGGAGTTCTTACTGCTCCTTTTCTCGGACTTTCTGTTGTCCTCCTCGATTCGAAGCCTCACAATGAGATCTTCCAACTTTAACTCCTTTCGCTTGTGCTTAAGGTAGTTCTTGAAATCTCTCCACGCAGGTGGGAGTTTCTCCACGATAGTAGCAACCTGAAAGGTTTCAGATAGGATCATACCTTCAGCTTCTATCTCGTGCAAGATAAGTTGGAACTCTTGCACCTGACTGATTACAGTCTTGCTGTCCACCATTTCGTACTCCAGAAATCGTCCAACGACGAACTTCTTGGTACCAGCATCCTCAGTCTTGTACTTCTTGTCAAGACTGATCCATAACTTCTTTGCCGTTGTGATAGGACTGTAGACATTGTAAATAGAGTCATCCAGTCCATTTAAAACATAATTTCGGCAAAGGAAGTCACATTGAGTCCATGCATCAGTTGCAGGCTCTGGTGAATCTTCTTCCAGGAATCTGGCCAGATGAAGAGTGGTCAAGTAGAAGAGCATCTTCTGTTGCCACCTCTTGAATTCTGTGCCATCAAATTTTCCTGGCTTCTCCGGCTTCGGGTTAGGAAGTGGAGTAGGCATCAATGCTTGTAGCATGTTTGGTGCCTTACTTGAGCTATCTTGATTAGTCTCAGACATCTTCTGTAAGTTCAAGCAGAACAGAAGTAAGAAACCTTAATTGTCTTAAGATTGTTGGAATTCTGCTTAACAAGAATCATCTGACAACTAATCAAGATCACTGAGATATCAACAATCTAATTGGCCAGGTCGGCAAATATCAGGTGGGAGGTTTTCCGTTCAAAAGAACGTTCCTTAATTTAAGAACCACCTTTCAATTTCCTTCCTTAGTTTAAGCACCAATTAGACTGAATCCAAGTCAGTCTCGATATACTGTAAAGTATACCCTGTATAAAGGACTTAATCCACTTATAAAGTAACACTTAGACTGAATCTAAGTCAATCTCGATATACTGTAAAGTATATCCTCTGTATAAAGGACTTAGTCCACTTATACAGTATTTGAAGTGAGGTACGCTTACAGCGAATCTCCTTAAAACAATTACGTCCCCCGCACCGGTGCTAACGGGATAATGGACGCTGGTCTCCCAAGATACAACACTTCTTCACGGTATTTGGATAGCACTACCAAATTACCGTACGGTCGAACCGTAGTCAACCAGTACCTACACAGGATTAGCAAAACAGCGGTATAACGACAAATTTCAAATGAATATTTGTCTTACTCTTTTGGAGGAACACGCACTATTGAGGACGTAGGAAGGTTGAAGAATTTTGGCAGAATCTCCTTTAGGAAGTCGCTCTGGATTCCCACTTCACTTGGAAGTCGCGGATTCCCACTTCGTTGGAAGTCGCTCTGGAAGTCGTGGATTCCCACTTCGCTGGAGCCCAGTTCAGAACCGAAGTCAGAACTTTAGAGAGAGAGAGAGAGAGATCTCAGATTTGGTGTGTGTTAAAATGAGAACTTGGAATGCTTTATATAGCATTCCAAAAGGGGCCTTCAGGTCTGAACCCAACCAAAGGCTGCACCCTTTGGCCTGCCAACTGGTTCGCACCCTTTGGCCTGCCAACTGGTTCGCAACCTTTGGTGGATCGGGTCCGGTCTGGTTTGGAAGTGGATCTGGTTCGGATCATACCTTGAGACCCAATTCAAAAAGAACCAGGCCAGGTAGGGAACCCGAACTCACCCAGACCCAGACCCAGACCCAGACCCAAACCGAGCCCGGCGCCGGCCGGCCGCCGCCGCCAGCGGCGGCGCGCGCGCACATACGTGCATAGTTCTCTCCTTTTCGC